>JAGKTI010007148.1:22676-37935 GCA_018397915.1 Birgus latro
TTCACAGAGACACACATGGGTCGAAAATTGACTTTACCCTGAGACCCTGACCTTTGACCTTCTCAAAACTGAATCCCATCATTCTTCTCCTAGTCTGGTTCATATCAGTTCAAAACTGTTTGAACTGACTTTGTCTTGTGACATGGAAGTTTGACCTTTCCTCATGACCTTAACCTTTGTATGACTGTTCGTAAAACAGAATCCTTTTACTCTTGCCTTATCTTAAACATTTCCACAAAGTCCGGTTGCAGTACGATAAAACTTTAAATTGACCTTGCCTGGTGACCTTCACCTTTGACATCTTGTTCTTAGCCCCTAACTGATGGGTGTCAGTTGGAACTGTAAAAAAAAAAAAAAAAAAAATCGGTGGCCGGGCAGCGCCGGGTGTCAGTAGAAACTGCACTTGTTTTCCCGGCACAGTTTGAAGTGGCCGCCACTTTATCTCATCCTAAAAGCTCAGGGGAGACTCCCACCAGCCTGCCCAACCATACCTGTCATCTCTGTGAGTTTGCCAGGGATAGAACAAACTTTTCTTAACCTTTCTCGTCTGATTTAATTCCCGCTTCATATGGACTTTTGCCTCATCCACCCCTGCCAAACCTCTTTCCAAGGATACTAGGAAAGGACTCGATAGTGCCATAGCGCATGCCTTGGACACCGCTGTGTCTAGTTTATCTAGTGATGGAAAAGTTATCACGTTGAGACTGAAACCATATTCGGGGTGGCAGGCAGACACACGAACACATCGTGTTCTTGTATCAAAAATTAGTCCTCTTCCTCACGTCATTACTCATCGACCTACAGACGTGGGGATACTTTCTTATGCAAAAAGAAGAGTTGGTGAGTAATATGGTCTTTGATTCATTTCCCTAACTACTATGATTTCTGAGATATTACAGTCAGAAGCAAAGTTATTTTGTTTTTATTTTTTTTGTACTGAGGTGAGGCGTGAGAAGATTTTAGCCCAGCATCCAGGGGTTAAAAACAATAGGCTTACTTCTTATCTAACCTCCAATCTTTTCACCAGGTTTGGTTAAAATCAAATAAAAATGGCATCAGTTGTTCTGTTAACATCACATAAGAGTAGAATTTTGACCTAGCCCAAATACCCTGACCTTTGATTGAGTGTGGTCAAATGTAAATCACTTCATTTTTTATCTACACTCAACCACTCTCCCACGTTTGGTGTAAGCAGGCCAAAAAAACACTTAGATTTGTTTTGGTAAGTCATTGTTTGAGTTAGCCCTGTGCCCTTGACCTCTGACCTTTTGTTCAGAAAAAAACAATAGGTTCCTAATTTGTTATCTCAACCACTCCACCAAGTTACAATCTCTCGAGTTATGCATGCAGGCACACACACACACACACACACACACACACACACACACACACACACACACACACACACACACACACACACACACACACACACACACACACACACACACACACACACACACACACACACACACACACACACACACACACACACACACACACACACACACACACACACACAAAATTTATGTAAAGGAAAATCAATGAATGTGATAAGTTGTACTGTTACTGTTATGCTACGTTTTCGAGGGTCACCTCCTTGCTCCTCAAACACATATGCTTATGCTAGGGTTCTTGGCAAGACCGGGTCAATGCATACAACTAACAGAACAGGGCATAAAAACTCGGCTGAGACCAAACTGACAAACATATATTAATCAAATTTACAGCTCCAGGGCAAGATACAATATAACACAAAATACATAGGTCTGATGGTACAAATCAGATATGTGGACACAGAGGCACTGACATATAGATCATTTACAACGGCTTGGAAACGGATATTACAGTTTCAATATAACATTAATATTTCATTGTACGATTCTGAACAGAATTTGGATATGACCGTTACAGTTTGAATATAACATAAATATTTCATGGCAAGATTCTGATACTGAGGTCACAATATGACAGTCACTTATAGGGTAGCTTGGGCACTGATTTCATATTACAAGACATGGCACTGATACAGCCTAGTCACTATGTTTTCTTGGGCGATTTACACTGTCTAGTCCAGAGGGGAGATAGTCACTGGTCACTATTCCTCCCACAGGGGGCAAGGGACTTTCGTCATGAGCCAGGTTCCCCGAGTAATATCACTAGGTGGTGTCGTAGGAGGCCCACATCCATTCCAGCCCTGCCGTGGTGTCTTGGCCTCTGGACTAAGGCCGAAGTGGGAGAGTAGGCGCACCTGGCAGCACTGCCTTCTGGGAGTGGAGGCCTGGTCTCCTGGGTCAGGTAGGCCTTGCCCTGGGGTCCTTGGCATACCCTGGGGTGACTGGGGGCTGAGGTCCCTCGCGCCCTGGGCTGCCACTGGGGTTGGACTGCGGCAACTTCCGGTGGGAGGAGCTACCATCAGGATAGGGCCGCGGCAACCTCGGGCAGTAAGAGTCACTGTCAGGACAGGGCTGTGGCGACGTCTGGGTCGGGACTTCACCATGTGCCCTCGGGAGGCGGGTTGTAGGGCGAGGACTCTGGGACTACCAAGGGGGCCTCACCAACACTCCTCTACCAGCAGGTCTTCCAGAGGATCACCTCTGTGAGGAGAGAGAAGTCCTACCCCGCCACAGGAGGGGTGGTGGGCCGGGCAAGGGACACCTTCTCCAGAGAACGCCCTAGAGACAGAGGGTGAGGAACGGATGGTGGCATGCTCTGCCTCCTCTGTGCGGCCTGATGCTGACACTGTGGTTCCCCTATCTCTTCAGACTACAGGGAGAGCAGGCGGTGGTCCACTCTACCCTGCTCCCTGAAAAAGGGAGTGAACCTCCTGTAGGCAAGGAGCGGATGGTGGCTGGCTCAGCCTCAAAGCTGACATGGACAGTGGCTTGTGTCGCAGCCCTACAGGAGGTGGCAGCTGAGGGGAGGACAATGGCCTGCCCTACCTCAGACTCGACACAGAGGGTGGCCTGTGTCGTGGCGCTGCCCCTGGGGGATACTGCAGGAGAGGCGCGGACAATGGCCTGCTCAGCCTCCGGTCCGACATGGGCGATGGCCTGTGTCGCGACCCTGCAGGGGATGGCAGCTGAGGAGCAGACGATGGTCTGCTCTTCCTCGAACCCGGCACAGACGGTGGCCTGTGCCGCAGCGCTACTCGGGTTTGTATAGACAATCCCGCCCCTTACCTGACGAGGGCTGCTCCGGCCGGAGCCAAGGTGATTTTTACAGCTTACCTTGCACAGCATTGGTTGGGAGCGAGACGGACATATGGTAGTGATACAGGTAGGCCAGTCCTGCCTGGAAGCTTTCAGTACCTTACCTGCCTCCCTGTTGGTTCTTCCTCGGGTGGGGGGCTAGTGTTGTCTGCCTCCTTCACATCTCTGTTCAGGTGGGGGGGGGCTTGTGTAGTCGGTTTCACCACTCTCCCCTTTCTGCTTGTAATTCAGTTACAAACAATAATATGAAAACTGACAAAAAAAAAAAAAAGACAAGCCAGTAGGCAAAATGGCCAGGACTAAGGTCTCATTAATGTCTATAAGCAGGCAGGTTCATTTGATTCCATCCTCCCACTGTGGAGCTAGAGGACTTGAAATTCACGTAATGGCCCACTTGAGGTACATTTTATAGGTGGCGCTGCCAATGACTGGAGGTGACTTTCGACACTAAAAGTTACTTTTGTATGGAGGTATTCCAGTGCAACATTCCACCGAAGAATCATGGTCCTGGCTTAATAATCTTCATAGCCTTAGCATTTTGCACAAGCAAGGTCATAATTTTAGTTCTTTTCATATATTCTGGGCTTAATAAACTTTGACCCTTGACCTGGCCAATATAGGTCATGCATGTATGAAGCACAGTGCTCATTAACGTATATAAGCATGCAGAGTTTCATTCGATTCCATCCGTCCACTTTGGAGCTAGGGAACTTGAAATTCGTGGAATGGCCCACAAGAGGTACAACTAGGTGGCGTTGCCAGTGACTGGAAGCGGGTTTTCGACACTGAATGTCATTTTTGCATGAAGGTACCCCAATGCAACATTCCGTCAAAGAATCACGACTCTGGCTTTAAAATCTTCAGAGCCTCAGCATTTTGTGCGAGCACAGTCATGGTTTTACCTGTTTTCACCATTTTTGCATTTAATGACCTTTGACCCCTGAACTGACAAATGTAGCACATAGGTGTATAGTCACCCGAAGAAGTGATGGCAAAGTTTCAGATTGTTTCGGTCATTCTGCAGTGACATACGTTCAGTGAAACAGTGAATATATGGTAAAAATTCTGTGACTTCATTAGGTCATATCAAATAAAATATGTCACACTAAGAATTATGTAAAACGAATAACATAGGCAGTGATGTATTAGAAGTTAACACTCAGATACGTTTCCCAATTGAATGAATGTGTAATGTATTACTCCACGAGCGGTGCTAAGCATAACCCCTGTTCCTGATGTATTTGCTTCCTAGGATTTCAAATATATACAGTGCTTCCTCCAATTTTGCGAGAATATGGTCGACAAAAAAACTCGCAAAATCGAAATTCGCAAAGTTTAAACAATTAAATATATGCAATAAAGGTAAATTGGTCGACATCACCCCAAGGTAAGCACTTTTTCCCACTCTTTCTCTTGACTCTACCTCTTAATTTTATGATGATAAATGAAACAAACATGGACTGATGTATTGTACAGTAATATTATTATGAAAACATCATAGGTAAGAAACATAAAAAAGAAAAATGCATATTTACACTGATGTGAAGACTGGCGTGGTGTACGGGACTGGTGGCGGGGCAAGGCTTGGGTGCGACTATTGTGGTGTAAACAAATGTGGCGGGGCGGCAGAACACCGAACTAGGAGGCACAGTACGCCCAGCGAACAACAACGTCACTACTCCGCGTGGCAAAGTAGTGCGGGAAGACGACTTTCCCACCACTTGACCTCGCAAAGTGTGTGATCGCTCGCAAAGTTCATAAGTGTTAAAAAATAAATGACTTGGAACTACCTCGCAAAATTGGTGATTCGCAAAGTTAAAGTTCGCAAAGTTGAAGGATGTACTGTATACAGTGTGCTCTAGTTTCAAAGACCAGTTAAAGAAAACTCTTGTGATTGCCATACACTACTTTTATTTTCAAATGCTGTGGTGATGATACAGGAAAAATAAGGATGCCACAACAATCAAAATTTTCTTAGTAATGATACCCTACCTGTGATTGCAGCAAGGCCATTCTGCCTTTTGTCTCTTGTCTTCACCTCATTTATATTAATTATAATTTGCAACTTTATTCCTAACTGGTGCAACATTGTAAGGATATCTGGCAGATTTTACCCTCTTCTCACACATTTGGTAATGAAGAGGACCAAAGATTGATTTCATACCACTAAGCTCTGTAGTATGGAGAGGCTATCTCCGCTGTGAGCACGTGACTTTGGCCACCATATTGAAACACCCACACTCGTAGCTTATTATACAAATACATACTGTATATGGATTGTTTTTGTTTTTTTTCTGCCTAGTTCAACGAATTATAAGGGGCACATTTAGCCAATGAGTATGAAACAACGCCATAGGTTGCTGCAGTGCAGAACTTACACTTTATGGCACTAAAGGTGACATCACACTGGGACAAAAGTGGCTAAAGCTGCCGTCACACTAGACCAAAAATGGCTAACATGCGCGCAGCTTTTGCGAGGCAAAACGGCTAGCAGAGTCAAGTGTCCGTCACACTCGTATGTTCTTGCGAGCTGAAACGGCTAACAGTGTCGTCTGCCTTGGCACCCCGTGGGCATTTGTAAACAAACCACCACGGAGTACCCACTCCCTTTTCCTCAGTTTCTGTAACCGCTTCATGTACTTTAGCAACTCCAGAGCCACAAAGCAGTCTACTAGAGTTTTCCTTGCTGCAGGATCCATATCGAAATCTGATTTCTACTTGTTGTTTGGAGACAAAGCAGACGGCCTCCGCGGCTGGTCACCCGAGTGTCCGAATGTTTATTTCAGGTTACAAGAAAAAAAATAAAAATGAATAAAAACCACAAGAATTAAATTGTATTTACTTAACAAATTTAGTTAAAGTTTCCTTCTATGAATAACAGAATATTTTCTTACTGATTACAAAATAAACATAGGCTCATTTGAGTTCCAATCCCACCAACAAGCTGTGAGCAAAAATTGTTATCCATTTCGCCTCGCAAGCGAAATCTCGCTCACCGTGAGTCAGTTTGGCTAGCGGCTCGCAAAACCGGCTCACATGTTAGCCAGTTTTGTCCTAGTGTGACGGCAACTTAACATGCAAGCCAGTTTTGCTACCCACTAGCCAAACTGATTCACGGTGAGCGAGATTTCGCTTGCAAGGCAAAATGGATAACAATTCTTGCTCGCAGCTTGTTGGTGGGATTAGAACTTAGAGCCTATATTAATTTTGTAATCGGTGAGAAAATACTCTGTTATTCACAAAAGGAAAATTTGTTAAGTAAATACAATTTGCTTCTTGTCGTTTTTATTCATTTTTATCTTTTTCTTGTAACATGAAATAAATATTCGGACACTCGGGTCACCAGCTGCGGAGGCCATCTGTTTTGTCTCCAAACAACAAGTAGAAATCAGATATCAGAATGGATCCTGCAGCAAGGAAAACTCTAGTAGACTGCTTTGTGGCTCTGGAGTTGCCAAAGTACGTGAGGCGGTTACAGAAACTGAGGAAGAGGGAGTGGGAACTTCATGGTGGTTTGTTTACAAATGCCCACGGGATGCCAAGGCAGACGACACTGTTAGCCGTTTCGGCTCGCACAAACATACGAGTGTGACAGACACTCGACTCTGCTGGCCGTTTTGCCTCACAAAAGCTGCTTGCATGTTAGCCACTTTTGGTCTAGTGTGATGCCACCTTAAGGCAGAGAAAGATATTGGCAGAAAGGGAAAAGATGTTGTGGTATTAATGTTGATATGATAGTGATGCTGAAGCTGTTTTATGCCAAAGAAATGGTGTTGAAGTGGTGTGGGAAATCCTTAACCCATCACGTCCCAACCGATTTCCCACCTCTGATACCCCCCAATCCCGAGGAATTTGTTTTTTTTTTGGGGGGGGGGGCTCAAACCTTCGCTTTAGGTGAGAAACATCGAAAATTCATGGAGACAGTCAGCCTTAGCTTTTCGTTCTCTCTCAGGGTACCTGGCTTCAAAGAAAACAAACTATGGGAGGGTTAACTAATTCAAACCACTTTAAATTACGTATTAATTAATTTATTTGGTACGAATTTATGTGTAGTACAAGACTATATTGGTTTTCAGACAAAATATAGGCAATATAAGCATTGTTCAGTCACCAAATACACCCACATATGGCACCTTCCTTTACGACATTACCACCTCATCACTTCTGTTTGTTTCTTCCTCTGGCTTCTTTATTTCTTTGTCCTCCACCTCAGGAATCACTTTCACCATGAATTTCGTCATTGGAGAGACTGTGGCGCGACATGTCTTTACTGGCTGGGTCACTGCTAACAGGTGAATTGCCGTGTGGAGGGGAGGGGGGTCAGGTGGGGCCAGACAGTATCCCCACTTGACAGCAGATAGAGGAAGGTTTCCGACATATGCCTACCAACAATCACCCATGAAACTTGAAATATGTGCAAAAAACTGAACTTGTAACTGCATAACATACAGGTACGTCGATGGGTGTCACCGTGACAAAACATTGCAACATACCTGTACATCGACGGGACGCCTCGGGTTAAACTATCCATACCATGAAACTGAATGTCCAAATTGATAAAGGCTGGAAGAAACATGGAAATATCTACAAGAGTGTGAACAGAAGAGTAGAAGACATGGAGAGAAAGACTAGAGATAAATGGGCTCCTTTTAGTCACCTCATTCATGCAGGAATACTGCAGAAGAAGCTTCCTGCCCCTCCCCAAGGGGCAGTAATCTTACAGAATTAGCAACAAGATATATTTCTTACTTCTGAAATGTAATCTCGTCTTTCTTCAGTGAAATCCTGTGCCCATTTTTGCATCCACAGACTGCACAGCTGACTATGGCACTATATTTTCCAGAATCATTGGCTGCTTTCAAAAACCCACTGAGCAGCTCAGTACAAAAAAACGCAGGCATCAGGTGTGGTGTAACATGGCTGCCACTAAACCAGCGCTGCCCTGGCGGCAGACACACAAATTACACGGTGCTACCTATGAGAAAGCCTCTCCAAATTATAAAGCTCAGTGGTTTATACTCTTGCAATACAAAAGCACATACTTTTTGGTCTATCTTTTGATCTGTAGTAGCCTTAATTTTAAATAAACCTCTGTCCTGTTTAACTGAAAATATTGATTTAGAAGTTTTGAACTCAGTGATGTGTTTACGAACATCTGCAGTTTATTACTCTTGCCAGTCGTTTAGGCACTGAGGATACTAGGCTATGTCACAGGTTTGTCATTCTTAAAGGAACTCTGACTCTTGGCAAATTTTTGCGGTTCTTTCCTTATATTTCATTCACTGATAGTCCTCTGGTTTATATTAAAACTTCCAGAGAGTTTTCTAAACCCCTAACCACTGGCTGACGTGTATAGCCATCACAATTCAGGGCGCGAGCGTGGCCAGTTGACGGGATATACCGCAAACACCTTCCCACCACCCTTTGAACTCCCGGTCATTTTCCATGACAACCATAGGGTAGGCAGGTACCCAAGGTACCCCACTGATGCACGGCTCAGTCTGTACACGGCACTCCTCCTCATCCAATTCCGTCCCTCCACGCATGGGGCCGATTGCATCACTGACCCCTGCAAAAGTTCTGCCCTTACCACCGGGGGAAAGGGCACAGTAATGAGCAGGTGTGTGGGAAATTGTAAACAGTAAACAGGTATGCACAAATGTGTGTGTTTTTTTTATATATACATAAGTGAAATGTAAGATATTATAAGTTATATCTAGTAAGTGTAATGAAATAAGTGTTTTATAATAAGTTTTACAAGTGTATTGCAATAAGTGTTACGGTTTATTGTTATTTGTGAAACAATGATTGGAAATACCTTGAGTAACCCTATCTAGTACAAAGTAAGAAAACCAAAAGTACACAGGAAAGAAAGAAAATGACCTGGTTGGCTGTAACTAAATTTTTTCCCTCATTACTCAGATAATGTTGAATATGTATGCATTATCGTATTTGTGATGTGAAGCACAAACAAAGTAAGTTGTGTATAACATTAGTAATATTTTCACATTGCCCCTGATTAGTACAAATTATTCACAATTTCTGTACAAGTAATTAACTCATACTCAGCCATACTGCATGAAACACCCAGAGCATTTACTTTTCAAAGTGCAATTACCTGTAATCATGATGTCAAGTGCAAATATAAGTTCCACAGTAGAGGGAAATTATTTTAATTGATGCATGAAGTGAGTACAGAAAATGAAGAGCTATTCTTTTCCCATACATCTACAGGGCATAGTGCCATTATGAAATGGGCAGAAAACCCTCTAGGGAGCCACAGGGAAGGGATGATGACTCATCCTTACGACGGTGAGTAAAGAAAAGTCAAAAAAATGATTGGAATATTCCAAAAGGCTTGGCAGTGTTACAGTCACGACTCCTGTCAGTGATGTTAACACTAGTCAGCGAGTCCAAGGCCACTAGCAATGGCGTGCAACCGGATTAGCCCACCAAAACATGGAAAAACAGTCATCTTTAACTTATCCTTACTCGTCGATGGGACCACCTTGAGACCTCGGGATAATTTCATTTGAAAGAGGAAGAGCTGGCGAGTCTTATGTATACTTATTTTTTTTTTCTCTAGCTATAACAGTTAGTAAGATATTACCGCAGAGATGTACCGATGTATCGGTATCAGTATCAGTATCGGTGGTATCGGCCCGTTTTTAGAGTATCGGGGCTGATTTTCTGCTGATATCACCGATACTTAAAAGGATTCTAGTGCGTACCGTATCACTCACTGGAAGTTATTTTATTAACCCGCCGAGTCCCACCGACGCAACGCACGATGCACGTCGCTACTTTTTTCCGCGGACAGACCCAACAACGTGCATCGTACATCACACAGTTGCAAGGCAAATTGTGTGCACATTTTTCAACATTCGCGGGTGATTTTTGGTAGGCATATGTGGGAGACCTTCCTCTACCTGCTGTCAAGCGGGGATACTGCCTGGACCCACCTAACCTCCCCTTCCCCCCCTCCCCCCACACTGGGCAATTCACCTGTTAGCAGTAACCTAGCCAGTAAAGGTATGTTGCCCCACGATCTCTCCAATGACGAAATTCACGGTGAAAGTGATTCCTGAGGTGGAGGACAAAGAAACAAAGAAGCTAGAGGTAGAAACAAACAGAAGTGATGAGGTGGTAATGTCGTAAAGGAAGGTGCATGCATATACTTGGGTTTTGGGTGAGTGAACATTGCTTATAAATGCCTATATTATTGTGTGAAAACCAATATAGACTTGTACTACACATAAATTCGTACCAAATAAATGAAATAAATACGTAATTTAAAGTGGCTTGAATTAATTAGCCCTTCCATAGTTCGTTTTCTTTAGCCAGGTACCCTGAAAAAGAAGGAAAACGTAAGGCTGCGTGACAACTGTATCAACATTTTTTTACCTCAGGATCGCGATTTCTCTACGAATTTTCGATGTTTCTCACCAAAAGCGAAGGTTTCAGCCAAAAAAACAAAAAGTCGAAAATCAGTCGGGATCTGGGGGTAGGCTGGGTAAAAAAAAACCGGTCGGGACTGGACGGGCTAAACAGGATTTGGATGTTTTATGGAGATGAAAAATAAATAATTGGTAATATACATTTATTTAGTATTATAATATTTTGAGTACCTGGTGCATAGTAATACAGTACATTCTTTGGTAATGAACCACATCTGTCACCACTGACATGTACAAGACAGGTTGGTAGCCTTACATCAACAGCTCAGGGCCCTGCCACAGCCTTCAAACAGCAGGCACCACCCTCCCTCACTGGTATCAGTATCGGTATCGATCCAATTTTGGTATCAGTATTGGTATTGGTCAAAATTTTGGTATTGGCACATCTCTGTATTAGGATTTGAAATAAGAGTATCAGTATTGGTATTGGTCAAAATTTTGGTATCGGCACATCTCTGTATTAGGATTTGAAATAAGAGTATCAGTATTGGTATTGGTCAAAATTTTGGTATTGGCACATCTCTGTATTAGGATTTGAAATAAGAGTATCAGTATTGGTATTGGTCAAAATTTTGCTATCGGCACATCTCTGTACTAGGATTTGAAATAGGAGTATTTTTCCCCAAATCTCGAAAATTCCTCGTAAGGAGGAGTGGGCGATGACGGAAAGCCCCCGGCGGATAAGGGTTAATGGAAAAGTGGACAAATTCAGTGTAATAACTGCTTGTCATTGAGTACAACTTGTCTTCTTTCGTACTTATTGATCGAACCATTTTCATACTATCTTATGCCGCTTTCCTGCTTTCTGTCATCGTCCATGAAGAGAACAGAAACGGAAATAAAAGACTTTAAATTATTCTTTAGTATTGTAATAGAAGCTGATTTATAAATAATAACAGCTGATTTTAATTGATTATTGAAGCTCTTTTCTTTTTAATCTTACACTACTAAAAATTCTTGCGTGTTTCCATACTAGATATCTGTCTCTGGGCGACAGTTATGAAATTTCAGTTAGTTCCGTTTAGGATTTCCTGTTATCATAACTAACGAACTGCTTCCTACAATTATGAAATATACCGGTACTTTACCATTTACTTCTTGTTTTCTGCGACAATTTTAAACATGTTTCACTTTGTAAAGATATAAGGAAGAATGTGTACATTACTGCTGACTGAAATCTTCTGGATAACTTCTTAGGCTGACTGTACCCTAAAAAGTTGTAATACTGGTCAATGTCTATAAGCATGCAAACTTTCATTCAGTTCCATGAAGCCACTGGAGAACTACAGGGGCATTTCTGAAAACCCTTGCTGGTTGCTAGGGATGCTGAGCCTAATCTTTGGAGGGTTGCAACTCGAAAATTTGAGAAGAGAGGGGAAAAATGGATGGCACACTTCCGATAGGAAATGACGTCAAGATTACTTTTAAAGAAGTCAGAGCTTTCTATGCCCAGTAGTAATGTGTCTATGGCTCAAAACGTGAAACGTACGAAAAAAGCAACCTAGCAGCCAAAACCTTACTGACACAACTAAGTCATTGGCCTGTAATTGTGTCCAAGTTTGGTTGGAATCGGTTATTTCTGAGGGATCGAAGTGCCTGATACAATTAAACAAGAAAGGAAGAAAGCATGACTAACAATAAGGGCTGCGTAGAGCTGGCCAAAAACTAACCATCAGAGTGCGGCGTGGCGGTGTGGGTGTCATCTAGGGAGCGAAGTAGCAGCGCTCCACCACCACCCATCTCCCGGCCACCACCCATCTCACGCCCTCCGCCCATCACCACCATCCTCGGCTGCAAACACACCACCCCTCACGACATCACCAAGGACTGTGAGGGAGTGGATGTAGAGATTAGTGGACTGGTCATCCATTAGTTGCCATCTGCTTAGCTTTGAATTTGATGAAACTTCAGCTTTAGAGTGATCCAGGATTGAGTAAAGTTGAACAGTGAGAGATATATAAATATACTGTATATATATACATTATATATATATATATATATATATATATATATATATGAGAGATTATATACTCAACTTGCTCAGGTTGGAGCATTCTTTCCTTTTAAAAGGCATCGTGAAGTGAATGTACTCATGTAAAAGTACAAGCATCTTGCTCATAATGTACTCAAATACGGAAAGTAAAACGTATCTCCTAACTTCTCAGTTCAGTACAACTTATAAACCAGTTGATTCTACGATGCCGTCAGTATGACACTAGCAAAATGGAGATGCTGTGAAGTCACTGAAAAATGGAAAGGCTTCAGATGATGTTGAAGTGTATGTCTAGATTAAGTTAACTGTGAGAGTGCAGTTAAGTGTTTAGTTGGAAGTAAGAAAGCTTGGATAGCATCACTGTACCAGTAGAGTGGAAGAAGGATGCAATTGTGGTTTGTATAGCAACAAAGGTGATCGAAATAAATGAAATACTTTTCATGATATAAGAGTGTTGAGGGTTGTATGTGAAATACAGTATATGGAATATCATTCATACACTCTGTAAGGAATGTAACAATGAGTGGCGAGTTACGAATGGGTGGCTTTAGATATAGTAAGGGGAGTGTGGATCAAACATTAGACAGTGGAAAAAGCTTGTGAATGAACCGTTAGGTATTTATGGCACTTGTGGATTGGGTGCATGCTGTTGTTTGTTAGGATGATACTACTGTATTGTCTGTGTAAAGGCAGGTGGGTCTCTAAGTAAGACAAGACGTGCAATGTCTTCATGGGTATACAATACAGTCAAGTCTCATAAAACGCATTATTGTAAGCCATGGTTTGGTTCCCACTCAGAATCGAAAGTAGTAGAAGCACGGTTATATGCTTAAGGCGCGGACTTGCGGTGCCAAAGTGACGAATTTCTGTTGAGATTTCCGTGTAGCGAGTCTGTGCTGCAAACCGCGACCATCAGCCATTCACAGCCAAGCATGACAAACAATGAGAAGCCAATCATAACCCTTCCCTGGTGGCAAGTGCGCACACTACTTCCCTCCATTGTTTATTCCTGCACCACCCGCTGGAAGAGTGGCCATGGCCGCAGTTTCTGACGACTGCCTGCCCCCTCCCCCTTTTTTGTTTTTTTTGCCCTTCCAGGGTGATATGATGCCAGACCACATCCGGCTTGACTTCGTCACAAAAGGGACAGAAAAAAAGTCACCAGAAAATTGAGGTTATTCATCACATTGATAATGGAGAGAAAAAGGCAAGAATAGCTGCTGATTATGGTGTCAACGAATCAAAGAAGAAGCGGGGCTGAGGCAGCGGCAGAATGAGGCACCACCACATTTGCCTCATGCTGAAAGGCCCTAGTTTTCCTCTAGCCCCAGAACCCCCACCCCCACCCCTTCCACTTAAGCATTGTTGTCGGAGTCAGGTAAGACCATTTAATATTGTTTATTTAATATTTAATATTCTTTATTACGGTATTACATGCATTGAATAATTATTTGAATGTGTGCTAGTGTTCGCTGGTGACTAGGTTGGTGTAGGTAAGGTGATATGTGGCAGCTTGGCCGAGAGGCCAGGGAGCGGATTCTGAAAGGTGTCTGGGTTACGAGAAAATCTGCGAGACCTTTTGTGATGTGCATACGAGGTTTTGATAAGTGCTATTCTGGAGAGTGTTGTACGACAATCTTAAGACCTGACACCAGCAAACTGGAGTCTGTCCCAGCGCAGGTGTTGGCCAATCAAGGAGCAGAAGGTTTCTCGATTTAAACCCGAGAAACCAATCATAGTACACCAGACTGTGACGTCATAGTGGTAGCAGACGATGTTTCCACACCGCCAGTGGATTAATTTCCACGGCGGTATTGAAGCAGTGGAGGACCACCAAAATATTATGTAGTTATAGAAGAAGGGCAGTGAACTTCTCAGTGGAAGAAATAAATGCGCTGATTCATAATTTTTTCGACATAGTGTCATGTAGGCTATCACCGTATTTTAGATGAGTTTCTTATGTACATTGGCTTGTTTAATCGAATTTTTGTGAACATTATATCAGTAGGCTGCAACTTGTTTGCAGGAAGGCTATATTGGCCGACAATGTTAGCTTTACCACTTATATCGAAGTAGTACTTGCTCCGATATAGCATATTGGCATCGTCTACGACGGTCCGTGCCACTTGTTCTTATTATTTTTTGTAGAATCGCAACAGTTGTATGCACTTAAGGATTAATTGATGCGTGATTTAATTCTAAGGATTTTTGGGATGTTTGAGCAACAACATTTCTAAAAACAGAAGAGTTATAAGGCTTACGATGTACTTAGGGCTGCCTCCCACATGGCGCAACTCTAAGAGGAGAATTGACAACGCAGCATAGGGTTTGCGCTCCTTTTCTAGGGCTCCAGAATATGCCATAAGTGAAAAGTTGCTCTTATGCCCAAAGATGGCGGATTTGCGAGGATTTTTGAGCTTTCTGAATCTGCCCCCAGAACCATACGTAATTTTTCCCATAAGTTATATTATTTATAAGCCACAGAATTTTTAAAGCATGGCAGTGGTCCAGAACCGTACTGCTGTGGATTAGACGACTTGACTGTACTGAATAAACACACACACACACACACACACACACACACACACACACACACACAC
>JAGKTI010007149.1:1338-14315 GCA_018397915.1 Birgus latro
CCCCATTCACATAAATAATTGGCACAAAGCATGAATTAATCAAATTTTAACCCAAAAATGATGAATTTGATGTAAGGAAGAGGTGTTCACGAGTTGGCAGCTTAGTGTAAGTAAGTATCGGACGTGGCTATCACTATGAAAATCATAATTTCTCATATCTTATGCACTAAAATATGGGATACAAAGCATCAAATAAAGAAATTGTTACCAGAAAAAGAGTTAGGTATGGCAAAGGTGTTCACTGTTCACCAACAGCACCGGTCATTCTTGACCCTAACCTAACCTAACCTAAATCAGAAAACTACCTACCTAACTCCCTACCGGACATGCATAGCACTTAATAAAGACCCCATTCACATAAATAATTGGCACAAATCATGAATTAATCGAATTTTAACCCAAAAATGATGAATTTGAGGTGAGTAAGGCAGCAGTGCTCACGAGTTGGCAGCTTAGTGTAAGTAAGTATCGGACGTGGGTATCACTATGAAAATCATCATTTCTCACATCTTATGCGCTAAAATATGGGATAGAAAGCATCAAATAAATAAATTGTTACCAGAAAAAGAGTTAGGTATGGCAAAGGTGTTCACTGTTCACCAACAGCACTGGTCATTCTTAACCCTAACCTAAACTAACCTAAAGAGTTAGGTATGGCAAAGGTGTTCACTGTTCACCAACAGCACTGGTCATTCTTGACCATAACCTAACCTAAATCAGAAAACCACCTACCTAACTCCCTGCCGGACATGCATAGCACTTAATTAAGACCCCATTCACATGAATAATTGGCACAAAGCATGAATTAATCGAATTTTAACCCCAAAATGATGAATTTGAGGTGAGTAACGCAGGGGTGTTCACGAGTTGGCAGCTTAGTGTAAGTAAGTATCGGACGTGGCTATCACTATGAAAATCATCATTTCTCATATCTTATGCACTAAAATATGGGATACAAAGCATCAAATAAATAAATTGTTACCAGAAAAAGAGTTAGGTATGGAAAAGGTGTTCACTGTTCACCAACAGCACCGGTCATTCTTGACCCTAACCTAACCTAACCTAAATCAGAAAACCAACTACCTAACTCCCTACCGGACATGCATAGCACTTAAGACCCCATTCACATAAATAATTGGCACAAAGCATGAATTAATCGAATTTTAACACCAAAATGATGAATCTGAGGTGAGTAAGGCAGGGGTGTTCACATGTTGGCAGCAAAGTGTAAATATCGGACGTGGTTATCACTATGAAAATCATCATTTCTCATATCTTATGCACTAAAATATGGGATACAAATCATCAAATAAATAAATTGTTACCAGAAAAAGAGTTAGGTATGGCAAAGGTGTTCACTGTTCACCAACAGCACTGGTCATTCTTGACCCTAACCTAACCTAACCTAAATCAGAAAACCACCTACCTAACTCCCTACCGGACAGGCATAGCACTTAATTAAGACCCCATTCACATAAGTAATTGGCACAGAGCATGAATCAATCAAATTTTAACCCAAAAATGATGATTTTGAGGTGAGTAAGGCAGGGGTGCTCGCCAGCTGACTACATAATGAACGTAAGGAAGAGACATGATTATTACTGAGAAAATCACCTTTTCACAGCCTGTGCACTCAAATATGGGACACAAAGCATGAAGTAAATAAAATGTAGCCAGAAAAATTATGATTTAGAGGTGTGTGGGGCAAAAATGTTCACCAGCTGACTAGATAGTGAACGTAAGAGACATGGTAATCACTGAGAAAATCACCTCTTTCACAGCCTGTGCGCTCAAATATGGGACATAAAGCATGAAGTAAATAAAATGTAACCAGAAAAATTATGATTTAGAGGTGTGTGGGGCAAAAATTTTCACCAGTTGACTAGATAGTGAATGTACGTAAGAGACATGGTAATCACTGAGAAAATCACCTCTTTCACAGCCTGTGCACTCAAATATGGGACACAAATCGCTCATTTCGCTCATCGCTCATTTTTGAAGGCTCCAACATGCTTGCATGTGTCGGCCTTGGTCACCTAATGGCGGCTCTCCATGCTGCTCGATCTCTGGCAGCCTCCCTATTCAGTCCCTTAACCCTTAAGTCACATTTAATGACCTCATCCCATGTCTTTCTCGGTCTACCCCTCCCAACCCCTCCCCCAATATTAACACCTCTCACCCTCTGTACCCAATTATCCTCCCCCATCCTCTCCACATGTCCAAACCACCCCAGCCTGCCTCTCCTCATCACAACACCAATACACTCCAGTCCCATCCTACCTCTCAACTCTTCTATCGTAAGCCCAGCCCCCCCAGGCCTTGCACGCAGGGACGCACTGCACATCCACCTAATCATTGTCATTTCTGTACGTTTGAACCTGCGAATATCTTCTTCCTTTACTGCCCAGGTCTCACTACCATACAGCATCACACTCCTAACACATGCTGCATACAAAGACCCCTTAGCACGTAAGGAGAGTCCTCTCAATGTCAGGAGAGGCAACAGCTCCCTGAACTTCTTCCAACCACTTCTCACTCTAGCAACCGAGCTAACTCCAGCCCCACCTCCGGCACCTAACATGTCTCCCAAATAACAAAACTCCTCCACACACTCAGGAGACTCACCTGCAAGTTCAACCCTCTTACGCCTAACAATCTCCTCCTGCTCTCCCCGACACACCGTACACATGAAATCAGCATTATCTCGCAGTCTACCTCTAATACCACTACATCTCTTGTGCACCCACTTATCACAGACACTGCACAAGATGGAATTACTTCCCACACCTTTGTGGCAAACTGCACATGGCCACTCTCCCTCTCCTCTGATTGTACCGCCACCAACCCTAGATATCATCACTTTTGTTTTATCTGCATTTACCCTTAAGCCCTTGTGCCCCATACCATCTCTCCACTTCTTAAATCTTTCCTCAGCCTCCCCTTCATTCTCAGCAATCAGCACCAAATCATCAGCATACAACATCTCCCATGGAAGTCCATCTCTGAAGTCACGTGAGAGGGCTTCAAGCACCATGATAAACATCAAGGGACTCAAAACTGACCCCTGATGCACACCAACATTCACGGGAAACTCATCACTCAAAGCTCCATTCACCCTTACCTGAGTGTGAGCACCCACGTACATGGCCATAACCACCCTAACCAGCCACTCTTCCAGCCCTAGCTTTCTCATTGCCCACTTCACCACCTCTCTAGGGACTCTGTCAAAGGCCTTTTCCAAATCAACAAAAACAAAATACAATAAAATGTAACCAAAGAATGAGGATTTAGAAGTGATTATGGAAAATATTTAGCAGTTGACAATGTTTACTTACAGTCCATGATTGTTGTTTACCCCCATCTCTAAGGTTTTTACAGCGGTCATAATTGCTCTTGAAGCATGTCCAGTAATCCAGTGTTTACGTACACTTAATGCTTAGCACTGTGACTTTTGACTATTTAAACAAGAAAGAAAATACCGCAAACGATCGGACAGCCGTCCACTGTTCACGGGAGCTGAGACAGAACTAGTAGGAGGGTGATTTGGCAGGAAAGGAGCTAGTCGGCGCGAGCGGAAAATTCAAACTGACGCGGTCGGAAAAAATCGAATTTTTTTCGAATTTTTCGAATTTGGGGGCATTTTTGGGTTTGGACAGCCTACGATGTCCGAATAGTGATGTATCCGGATAGTGGACGTCCAGATAGTAGAGAGTTTACTGTACACTCAACTGCCAAATATTTTCCATAATCACTTCTAAATCCTCATTCTACGGTTACATTTTATTTACTACATGCTTTGTGTTCCATATTTGAATGCACAGGCTGTGAAAAAGGTGATTTTCTCAGTGATAATCACGTCTCTTCTTTACGTTCACTATGTAGTCAACTGGTGAATATCTTTGCCATACTCACCTCTAAACCATCACTTTCTGGTAACAAATGACGTATTTCATGCTTTGCATCCCATATTTTAGTGCATAAGATGTGAGAAAGGGCGATTTTCCTATTAGTGAATCCCATGTCCGATACTTACACTATGCTGCCAAGTGGTGAACACCTCTGCCTTACGCACGTCAAAATCACCATTTATTGGTTGAAATTCAATTAATTCATGCTTTGTGTCCATTATTTATGTGAATGGGGTCTTAAATAAGTGCTATGCATGTCCGATAGGGAGGTAGGTAGGTGGTTTCCTGATTTAGGTTAGGGTCAAGAATGACCGGTGCTGTTGGTGAACATAATTGCCCTACTCACCTCTAAATCATAATTTTTCTGGTTATTTTATTTACTTCATGCTTTGTGTCCCATATTTGAGTGCATAGGCTGTGAAAAAGGTAGTTTTCTCAGTGATAATCATGTCTCTTCTGTACGTTCACTAGCTATGTAGTCAACTGGTGAACATATTTGCCATACTCACCTCTAAACCATCATTTTCTGGTAACAATTTATTTATTTCATGCTTTGTATCCCATATTTTAGTGCATAAGATGTGACAAAGGGTGATTTTCTTAGTGACTGCCATGTCCGATACTTACTTACACTATGCTGCCAAGTGAACATCACTGCTTTACTCATCTCAAAATTATCATTTTTTGGTTGAAATTTAATTAATTCATGCTTTGTGTCCATTATTTAGGTGAATGGGGTCTTAAATAAGTGCTATGCATGTCTGGCAGGGAGGTAAGTAGGTGGTTTTCTGATTTACGTAAGGTTAGGGTCAGGAATGACCGGTGCTATTGGTCAACATATTTGCCCTAGTCACCCCTAAATTATAATTTTTCTGTTTACATTTTATTTACTTCATGCTTTGTGTCCCATATTTGAGTGCACAGGCTGTGAAAAATGTGATTTTCTCAGTGATAATCATGTCTCTTCCTTACGTTCACTATGTAGTCAACTGGTGAACACCTTTGCCATACTTAACTCTTAATCATCATTTTTCTGGTAACAATATATTTATTTGATGCTTTGTATCCAATATTTTAGTGCAAAAGATGTGAGAAAATATGATTTTCATAGTGACTGCCACATCTGATACTTACTTACATTAAGCTGCCAAGTGGTGAACACCTATGCCTTACTCACATCAAAATCATCATTTTTTGGTTAAAATTTAATTAATTCATGCTTTGTGTTCATTATTTTCAAGCATAAGATGTGAGAAAGGGTGATTTTCATAGTGACTGCCATGTCCGATACTTACTTACACTGTGCTGCCAAGTGAACCCCTATGCCTTACCTCAAAATAATTATTTTTTGGTTAAAATTAAATTAATTCATGCTTTGTGTCCATTATTTATGTGAATGGGGTCTTAAATAAGTGCTATGTATATCCGGTAGGGATAGATAGGTGGTTTTCTTATTTAGGTTAGGTTAGATTAGGGTCAGGAATGACCAGTGCTGGAGCTTCAGGGTCACTTTCCAGTCATGCCTTTGGCTTTATTACAATGGATAGTGGGGGGATTACTAGACCTAGGACTGTGCAAAGCGGTTGTAGGTCTATAATTTATGAAGTTGTAGATATAACCTCAGTTCACTTGTTGTCAATAATGGGAAGAGTTAAAGATGAAATATGGGTTGATTGCAGTTTTATTGTCAATGTTAACTCTATCACACATGAGAGAGTGTCCAGTGCTGGTTAACTGTCGCGAGCCTGCCCGCTGTCTCCAACTGTGCTCTTCACTCCTTCTTCCTCTCTCCCTGCTCTCTCTTGTCAATCTGAATCTTGACCTTTCCCTCTGGTCTAAGGAATGCCTCGCCACATGGACTATGCGTGTCCCAGAACCTTCTAGAACACTGTATGTGTGTACGTGTCAGCTTCACACGGTAGAAAGTGTAAGGTTTGCCACTTCTTGGGCTGGTCAGGTAACACCTTGCAATATCTCCACTTCGTTATCTTTCTCTCACTCTCTCTAGCCTCCTATAATATACAAGTTATATATGCTAGAGTTTACTAATATTTAGAGTTACGACATCGCTCGGTCACACACAACGGCGGACCCACAACGCATTGCAATAGTAATATTTTTATTTATTTTTTATTTTTTTAATGAACGGAAGAAGGAACCAAAGGCCAGGGCCCGCATACTGTTCCTTCCAAGAAAAAGTAAAAACAATACCAAAGAGAGACAAATTCAAGATCCATTCATTTCAAGATGCCTGGACACACTGCGTTTGAAAGATTGGAGATCATAGGAAGTAGGGAATACAGACAGAGGGAGACAGTTCCAGAATTGACCAGTTGCATAAATGAAGGACTGGGAGTAATGGTTAACTCTTGCATTAGAAAGGTGGACAGAAAAGGGATGAGAGTTTGTTGCTAGACGGGTACTACGTGCCCGTCGTAGAGGTGGAGGGATGCAAGCAGACAGTTCAGAGGAACAGTGACCATTGAAGTAGCGATAGAAAAGAGATAAAGAAGCAACAGTGCGGCGAAGAGACAAAGGTTGAAGGGAATCAGTAAGAGGAGGAGAGTTAAAGAGACGAAAAGCCTTTGACTCCACCCTATTGAGAAGAACTGCATGTGGGGAGCCTCCCCACACATGAGAGTTGTACTCCATACACGGGCGAATAAAACCCGTGTACAAGGTCAACATCTGTGAAGGGGTAAAGAAAGTTCGGAGTCGGCCCAGCACACCTAATCTCTTGGAAGCAGATTTCACAAGAGATGTAATATGTTCTTCCCAAGACAAATCCCGAGAGAATGAAACCCCTAGCATGTTCAAGGATGATGCAGGAGTGAGCTGGACATTATTAAACATTAGTGGGTAATCCTGAGGAAGATTTTGTTGGGTTGATAAGTGTAAGAACTGAGTTTTTGATGTATTAAAAATAACAAGATTATTTTTACCCCAATCAGAGATATGAGCCAAGTCAGACATTAGGTGTGCCATAGCCTTATCCCTTGTTTGCTGAAGTAACTGCTGAGATGGGCGTTGCAGGAGCTGAATGGAAAGGTGAAGGGTGGAATCATCAGCATATGAGTGGGTAGGGTTAGACATACAGCTTAGAAAGTCATTGATGAACAAGAGAGAGTTGGTGATAGGACAGAGCCCTGAGGAACACCACTGTTGATAGGTCTAGGAGAAGAACGATGGCCGTCTACAACAGCAGCTATAGAACGACCAGAAAGGAAGCTAGAGATGAAGGCACAGATAGAAGGATAGAAACCGTAGGAGGACAGTTTGGAAATCAAAGATTTATGCCAGATTCGATCGAAAGCCTTTGAGATTTCAAGTGCAATGGCAAAGCTTTTGCCAAAGTCCCGAAAGGAGGATGACCAGGAGTCTGAAAGGTAGGTGAGAAGATCGCCAGTGGAGCGTCCCTGATGGAACCCATACTGACGATCAGAAAGAAGGTTGTGGCAGGAAAGATGCTTTAAAATTTTTCTGTTAAGAACTGATTCAAAAACTTTTGAGACAGGATGTTAAAGCAATTGGACGATAGTTAGAGGGTTGGGAATGGTCACCCTTCTTTGGGACTGGCTGAATGAGAGCAAACTTCCAGCAAGAAGGAAAGGTACCAGTTGACAGACAAAGGCGAAAGAGTTTAACTTGGCAGGGTGTAAGCACAGAAGCCTTGTAGAAGAAAAATGTGTAATAATAACATATTATAAATGTGTTATACACATCATGGAGTAATTTGAAATATGTCCTCTATGCATTTAAGCAAGTAAAAATAATTTAATAGATATATGCCTATATGCAAGTTGTTTGACAATGCTAAAAGTACAACTAAAGCTACTAATATACATGTTTGTATTGTATATATATGAATTACAGTGACACTGTCATAAAAATAACATTCATTTTTTTTCCCTTAATATAAAAGTTTCTATATGAAATATTCACATATGTACAATATGTCTCTACTCAGTGGGTCTCACTTGAATGTTCACTCTTCCCCCCTTGAAAAGGGACTCGAGATTGGCGATTCTTCTTTGTAGTCTGTGCATACCCAATAATAATACACCAAAAACAATGGAGAAGATCGCAAAAACAGAAGGAGCTGGGCAATGCACATAGTAGGGGTTGAACATACTTATACTCAAGTCTTCCCAGGGCTTCATTGTATCATTACAGTAAGACCTCACTATAATGGACTAATTGGGGCCCAAGCCAATCCGAAAAATGCAAAATTCCGATAAAAGCGACATCCGGACTTACCCTTGCTAATCCGGACTTTTTCCGATATATGGTTTTCACCACCATTGCAGTATTGTACTGTGTTATACCTTCACTACATTAATCAAATGGTACAATAATACTGTACTGTGCACTGAAAAACATGTCTTTTACTTGTCTTATTGTGGTGAACATAGCTGAAGTGGTCAGGCAGTCCGGACTGCTTTCTGGCTTTATCGGACTTTTTCCAATATATAGGAGTTTAGTCCGGTAGCTCCTCGAGTCCGATAAAAGCGAATTCTGGTCTATTGAAGTCCGTTATATCGAGGTTTTACTGTAATTAATTTCAGTCTCAAAGTCAGGTGAAGTTAGCTTAATATTTGTGCTCATGTTCAAATTCATCTCAGCTGGTGGTTGGAAGTATTTGTGTGTATGATCAAGAATCGCATAGTGATTGTTTGTAGCTAGGGTGGACAGGGATGGTGTAAATACAGCACAGTAGTCAGGTGCTATGTAGAATCCTGATGCATTTGGTGTGCAGCGGTAAAAACGAACCAAGTACAATAAATCACGCCTTCCGAACAATGCCTACAACATCTGGTGTGCAGCGGTAACTACGAGCCCACTACATCACTTACATTGGCTACAGCGGTAACTATGGGCCGACTACGCCTCACGAATTTATACAAGTCTCATCCAACGCTTATCTCCTGAACCGCTACAACGGTACACTACTACATTTGGTATACTACAGTAAAGTACGAACCAACGCCTACCGGCCAACAAGTCTACGAGCCTATAAGCCTACAAATCAAGAAGTCTACGAGTTTACATTATCAAAACTGATAAAGAAGCAATGCTAAAACTGAAGTAACGAGTTTATATGCAACCAAATGAAGAAACGAGATAACAAGACGACTCATAACTCATAACTATCACCGCCTCACAAGCCAACTCACAGCTCGCAACCCCACCCTCAATCACAACCTTACAACCCCCACGTTCTCTCTCCCGCCACCTTCTCTCTCCGTCTTACTGATGCAGAGATGACAAGGTCAAGCCGATACAGCAATCCCACCGCTGCCACCAAATGTTGTGGCTGCAGCCAAAGCAGTTGTAGGTCTATAATTTGTGGAGTTGTAGATATAACCTCAGTTCACTTGTTGTCAACGATAGGAAGAGTTAAAGATGGAATTTGGGTTGACTGCAGTTTTACTGTCAATGTTAACTCTATCACACACGAGAGAGTGTCTAGTGCTGGTTAACTGTCGCGAGCCTGCCCGCTGTCTCCCACTGTGCTCTTCACTCCTTCTTCCTCTCTCCCTGCTCTCTCTTGTCAATCTGAATCTCGACCTTTCCCTCTGGTCTAAGGAAAGCCTCGTCACGTGGACTATGCATGTCCCAGACCCTTCTAGAACACTGTATGTGTGTATGTGTCAGCTTCCCACGGTAGAAAGTGTAAGGTCTGCCACTTCCTGGGCTGGTCAGGTAACACCTTGCAATATCTCCACTTCCTTATCTCTCTCTCACTCTCTCTAGCCTCCTATAATATACAAATTATATATGCTAGAGTTTACTAATATTTAGAGTTACAACACCAGTGGAATGTTTACCCCCCTTTATCTTACTGACTATGACTTACAAATATAAGAATCAAAGCAAGCCTGAGGAGAGTAAATCTCCCAGGGGGTTCAGAATGGGTTCATGGAATGTGGGAAGTTTGATGGGAAAAGCAGGGGAAGTCGTTGAGGCATTCAGCAGGAGGTGGGTGGGTGTGGCATGTGTGCAGGAAGTCCAGTACAGGGGTGGATCAGCCAGAAAGATTGCTGGGAAGGACTGCTACTATAAGTTGTTTTGGCAGGGGGGAACTGACGGATATGGGGGTGTGGGTGTGTTGGTTGCAGAGAAACGGGTGGAATATGTTATGAATGTTACGAGAGTAAGTGATAGGATATTAGTAGTGAAAATTTTGATCAGTAAGAAAATGATTGCAATTATATCGGCATATGCTCCACAGGCAGGATTGGATGACGCAGAGAAGGATAGATTTTGAGATGATTTAATATGTGTAGTAGGTGGTATGGGCGATGATGAGGTAGTCGTTCTGGGAGGGGATATAAATGGTCATGGGGTGAAGCAGCTCAAGGTTATGAAGGAGTCCATGGGAGATGTGCAAATGCTGTGAGGAATGCGGAAGGGGAAAGAATACTTGAGTTTGGGGAGACTATGGACATGATTATGTGCAACGAACATTTTAGAAAAAGAATGAGTCGGTTGATTACATAAGAGTCCAGGGGAAACAGCAGTCAGATAGATTATTTTCTGGTCAGGAGGGTTGATAGGAGGTTAGTGAAGGATGTTAAAGTTATAGGAAGTGAAGAGTGTGTGCAGCAGCACAAACTGTTAATTTGTGACACGGTGCTTATAGGACGAGTCATGAGAAGGAGGACATATGTACCTAGGAGGAAAATATGGAAGCTGGGAAACCAATCAGTAAGGGATGCCTTTTACAGTGAGATGAGGAGAGTGGTGGTTGAACAGGGAGCTGTAGATAGAGGCATTAATGAACAGTATAGAGCCCTTAAGAACAACCTCTTGAGAGTTACCGATGCAATATGAGGCTGGACAAGAGGCCCACCAAGACATAAAGTAACTTGGTGGTGGGATGAGGGTGTAGAAGCCGCAGTTAAGGAGAAAAGAAGGCTTTTCCGGGAATGGAAGAAGGGTGGTAACAGGGAGGAGTACTTGGCTACCAAGCGTAGGGCTAGAAGAGAGGTATACAGGGTGAAGTCTGAGTCAAAGAGACTTTTACTTAATAATCTAAATCATAGGGAAAGGAAAAATATGATTTTTAGGGTGGCAAATCATGTGAAGAGGGATAATAGGGACATTGTAAGTGAGCAGTGTGTGAAGAATGATGAAGGAAGGGTAGTGGTGGACAGTGGGGATATTAAAGATGCATGGAGAGAGCATTATAGCCGGTTGTTGAATGAGGAGTTTGCGATAGGGAAGGTTTGGAGCCAGCAGATCCAGTGCATGGCCCTTGGCCTTTGAATGACGCTGCTACTGTAAGTGAGGCAATAGGCAGGATGCAGATGCGGAAGGCGGCAGGTGTGTCTGGATTGACTGCGGAAATGCTGAAGGCCTCAGGAGATACTGGGGTGAGGTTAGTCACTGACCTGATAATATGATTATATATAAGTGTGTTGTTCCAGATGATTGGCTGAAGAGTGTAATTATAAATGTGTACAAAGGGAAGGGTGATGCCCTGGAAAGGGGAAATTAAAGTAATTGTAAATGTGTACAAAGGGAAGGGTGATGCCCTGGAAAGGGGAAATTACAGAGGTATAAAGCTCTAAGATCAGATAATGAAAGTAATGGAGAGAGTTCTAGAAGGTATGATTAAAAAAAGAGTGACTATTGATGAGATGCAGTTTGGGTTTATGCCAGGCAGGGGGACCACTGATGCCATATTCATTGTTCGACAGCTTCAGGAAAATTATACAGTATTGGAAAGAAAGGGGAATTGTATTTTGTTTTTGTTGATTTGGAAAAGGCAATTGACAGAGTCCCTAGGGAGGAGGTGAAGTGGGAAATGAGAAAGCTAGGGTTGGAAGAGTGGCTGGTTAGGGTGGTTATGCCCATGTATGTGGGTGCTTACACCCAGGTAAGAGTGAATGGAGTTTTGAGTGATGAGTTTCCCGTGAATGTTGGTGTGCATCAGCGGTCAGTTTTGAGTCCCTTGTTGCTTATCAACGTACTTGAAGCCCTCTCACATGACTTCAGAGATGGACTCCAGTGGGAGATGTTGTATGCTGATGATTTGGTGTTGACTGCAGAGAATGAAAAGGAGGCAGAGGAAAGATTTAAGAAGTAGAGAGATGGTATGGGGCACAAAGGCTTAAGGGTAAATGCAGATAAAAAAAAAAAAGATGATATCTAGGGTTGGTGGCGGTACAATCAGAGGAGAGGGAGAGTGGCCATGTGCAGTTTGCCACAAAGGTATGGGAAGTAATTCCATCTTGTGCAGTGTTTGTGATATATGGGTGCATAAGAGATGTAGAGAAATTAGAGGTAGACTGCGAGGTAATGCTGATTTTATGTGTGCAGCATGTCTGGGAGAGCATGTGGAGATTGTTAGGCATGAAAGGATTCAACTTGCTGCTGAGTCTCTTGAGTGTGTGGAAGAGTTTTGTTATTTGGGAGACATGTTATGTGCCGGAGGTGGGGCTAGAGTTAGTTCGGTTGATACGGTGAGAAGTGGTTGGAAGAAGTTCAGGGAGCTGTTGCCTCTCCTGACACTGAGAGGACTCTCCTTACATGCTAAGGGGTCTTTGTATGCAGTATGTTTTAGGAGTGTGATGCTGTATGGTAGTGAGACTTGGGCAGTAAAGGAAGAGGATATTCACAGGCTTAAACGTACAGAAATGACAATGATTAGCTGGATGTGCAGTGAGTCCCTGTGTGCAAGGCCTGGGGGGGCTGGGTTTACGATGGAAGAGTTGAGAGGTATGAGAGGTAGGATGGGACTGGAGTGTCTTGGTGCTGTGATGAGGAGAGGTAGGCTGAGGTGGTTTGGATATGTGGAGAGGATGGAGGATGGTAATTGGGTACAGAGGGTGAGAAGTGTTAATACTGTGGGAGGGGTTGGGAGGGGTAGACGGAGAAAGACATAGGACGAGGTCATTAAGAGTGACCTCAGGGTTAAGAGACTGAACAGGGAGGCTGCCAAAGATCAAGCAGCATGGACAGCCACCATTAGGTGACCAAGGCCGATGCATGCAAGCATGTTGGAGCCTTAAAAAAAGAAATGAAATTATGTATATATATATATATATATATATATATATATCG
>JAGKTI010007149.1:19073-37933 GCA_018397915.1 Birgus latro
ACATGAAATTCACTGCCTTCCACCTTTTTCCTAGCTGGTGCACTTAAGAACCATGCATGAAAAAATTAAATTGCAAGCAGGAAATTATGATTAACATTTTTGGTAATTTTTTAACACATTTACAGCATGATGAAAACAGGTTAGGCATGAAAATCTTTATGGTAAGCATAGGTTAGGTTAGGATAGGTTAGGATAGGTCAGGTTAGGACCGAACATGAAATTCACTGCCTTCCACCTTTTTCCTAGCTGGTGCACTTAAGAATCATGCATGAAAAAATTAAATTGCAAGCAGGAAATTATGATTAACATTTCTGGTAATTTTTTAACACATTTACAGCATGATGAAAACAGGTTAGGCATGAAAATCTTTATGGTAAGCATAGGTTAGGTTAGGTTAGGTTAGGTTAGGTTAGGTTAGGAAAGGTTAGGTTAGGTTAGGTTAGGACCGAACATGAAATTCACTACCTTCCACCTTTTTCCTAGCTGGTGCACTTAAGAACCATGCATGAAAAAATTAAATTGCAAGCAGGACATTATGATTAACATTTTTGGTAATTTTTTAACACATGTAAATTTACAGCATGATGAAAACAGGTTAGGCACGAAAATCTTTATGGTAAGCATAGGTTAGGTTAGGTTAGGTTAGGTTAGGTTAGGTTAGGTTAGGTTAGATTATGACCGAACATGAAATTCACTGCTTTCCACCCTTTTCCTAGCTTGTGCACTTAAGAACCATGCATGAAAAAATTAAATTGCAAGCAGGAAATTATGATTAACATTTTTGGTAATTTTTTAACACATTTACAGCATGATGAAAACAGGTTAGGCATGAAAATCTTTATGGTAAGCATAGGTTAGGTTAGGNCCTTCCACCTTTTTCCTAGCTGGTGCACTTAAGAACCATGCATGAAAAAATTAAATTGCAAGCAGGACATTATGATTAACATTTTTGGTAATTTTTTAACACATGTAAATTTACAGCATGATGAAAACAGGTTAGGCATGAAAATCTTTATGGTAAGCATAGGTTAGGTTAGGTTAGGTTAGGTTAGGTTAGGTTAGGTTAGGATAGGTTAGGTTAGGTTAAGACCGAACATGAAATTCACTGCCTTCCACTCTTTTCCTAGCTGGTGCACTTAAGAACCATGCATGAAAAAAATTAAATTGCAAGCAGGAAATTATGATTAACATTTTTGGTAATTTTTTAACACATTTACAGCATAATGAAAACAGGTTAGGCATGAAAATCTTTATGGTAAGGATAGGTTAGGTTAGGACTGGACATGGAATTCACTGCCTTTCACCATTATCATAGCTGGTGCACTTAAATTTAAAACCATGCATGAAAAAATTAAATTGAAAGCAGGAAATTATGATTAACATTTAGGGTAATTTTTTAACACATTTACAGCATGATGAAAACAGGTTAGACATGAAAATCATTATGGAAATCATCTTGCACACAATTTATGCATGAGATTAATTATATGGAAAGAATAAAACAAGGAATTTTGATGAAGTTAGGGTACTTACGAAAAAGAAGCCACCGTCTATAACTCGCTCTATCATCTCAGACTTTGACACGAAGAAATTGCACCACACAACCTTAGCAATTTACAATCACCAGCACTTTTCACCAACACTTTCCACAAGGTTTTTTTTTGCATAACTGGGATCACATCACTTCACTGCACTGTACATAACAGTAAATTCCCGTGTGGTCTAGTGACGAGTCCTGGAGCCTGAACTTCTCAGCAGCAGCTTTCAGCTCCGTTCCAGTACCAACACACCTGCGGCACGTTGTTGTCGTTACCAAATCAGTGTGGATCGGCCGATGTCTGCATACTTAGGACTGAACATCACCTTCCTCTCCATGTTTCGTTTGGTCTTCGAAGCGAAATCAGCCATGTACTGCTGTAGTTTGTCTCGGGACTTCTTGATATCAAACAAGGTGGAGCGAGGGAGATTGAATTCACGACGAATCCGTGATGTTGGCCACCGGCGTCCATCTTTTCCAATACCCTTCCCTTTTCTTCTCCAGAGTCAGAACCACTTTCTTTCTCTTCTCAGGTGGCGGGGCCATCATCACACACATGATGAAAATGGTGACGAGCAGTATCAAGCACTGTAGGAGGTAGAGTATCACCACAAAAGCAATCACTTCGGCCGCCATTGTCGGAGGTGTTCACAAGGCAGGAGCTGAGTGGGAAATGGGGACTGACAGAGAGGCACCACGCGCGTAAACACAGCCGATCGGCGCGCACGGGAAATTCAAACTGACGATGTCCAAAAAAATCGATTTTTTTTCAATTTTTTTTTGAAATTTTTTTGGCATTTTGGGGGTTGGGCAGCCCACGATATCCGAATAGTGAGGGTGTTCGATTATTGGACATCCAAATAATAGAAGGATTACTGTATATAGAGAGATAGCCCAATTATTTTAGGCTATTTGGTGTGAAGGGGTGCCTGAATAGTCCGAAGTCACGATGAATCTGGCGGAAACACAAAACAAGTACTGTTAGAATGATTTATTTACTGGTAACTGTACACTTTATGTAGCAGAAAGACCTTACCAAATCTTTGAATATGCCTCCAGCTTGTTTCTGTATTTTTCTGACTATTTTCAGTTTGGTAAATTACAAAATATCCTCCCTGTTATTATCATCATGTTCCTTGAGCTGTACCTACGACTATTTCCAGCACAATGGAAGAAACTCAATGTACTCAAACGTGGATTTCGTTTCTCAACCGGAGGTTAGGTTAGGTTAGGTTAGGTTATTAGGTGCAGGAGTTTACCCGGTGCCAACACTGTGAGCAGTAACACAGTCATATGTGTGATACTGTGCCCTGCTACTGTACTCATGTGTTGCAATATTTTCTTGTGATTTTGCCAGGATTTACCTATTCAACTACAGTAATCCCTCCACTATCAGACATAATAGAGCCAAAGGCATGTCCGGATATTGGTCTTGTCCGGATATTGGCCCTGAAGCTCCAGCACTGGTCATTCATGACCCTAACCTAACCTAACCTAAATCAGAAAACCACCTCCCTACCTTCCTACCGGACATGCATAGCACTTACTTAAGCCCCCTTTCACATAATTAATGCACACAAAGCATGAATTAACTGAATTTTAACCAAAAAATGATGATTTAGAGGTGAGTAAGGCATAGGTGCTCACAACTTGCCAGCAAGTGTATAAGTATCAGACATGGAAATCACTATGAAAATCACCCTTTCTCACACCATATGCATTAAATAATGGACACAAAGCGTGAATTCATTGAATTTTAACCCCAAAATGATGATTTTCATAGTGATTGCCACGTCCGATGCTTATTTACACTAAGCTGCCAACTCATGAACATCCATGCCTTATTTACCTGAAAATCATCATTTCTCACATCTTATGCACTAAAATATGGGATACAAAGCATCAAATAAACAAACTGTTACCAGAAAAAGAGTTAGGTATGGCAAAGGTGTTCACTATTCACAAACAACACCAGTCATTCTTGACACTAACCTAACCTAACCTAAATCAGAGAACCACCTACCTACCTCCCTCCTGGACATGCATAGCACTAAAGACCCCATTCACATAAATAATTGGCACAAAGCATGAATTAATCGAATTTTAACCCAAAAATGATGAATCTGAGGTGAGTAAGGCAGGGGTGTTCACGAGTTGGCAGGTTAGTGTAAGTAAGTGTCGGATGTGGCTATCACTATGAAAATCATAATTTCTCATATCTTATGCACTAAAATATGGGATACAAAGCATCAAATAAATAAACTGTTACCAGAAAAAGAGTTAGGTATGGAAAAGGTGTTCACTGTTCACCAACAGCACCGGTCATTCTTGACCCTAACCTAACCTAACCTAAATCAGAAAACCACCTACCTACCTCCCTCCTGGACATGCATAGCACTTAATTAAGACCCCATTCACATAAATAATTGGCACAAAGCATGAATTAATCGAATTTTAAACCAAAAATGATGATTTTGAGGTGAGTAAGGCAGACATGATTATTACTGAGAAAATCACCTTTTCACAGCCTATGCACTTAAATATGGGACACAAAGCATGAAGTAAATAAAATGTAACCAGAAAAATTATGATTTAGAGGTGTGTGGGGCAAAAATGTTCACCAGTTGACTAGATAGTGAACGTATGTAAGAGACATGGTAATTACTGAGAAAATCACCTCTTTCACAGCCTGTGCACTCAAATATGGGACACAAAGCATGAAGTAAATAAAATGTAACCAGAGAATGAGGATTTAGAAGTGATTATGGAAAATATTTAGTAGTTGACAATGTTTACTTACAGTCCATGATTGTTGTTTACCCTCATCTCTAAGGTTTTTACAGTGGTCATAATTGCTCTTGAAGCATGTTCAGTAATCCAGTGTTTAACTACACTTAATCCTTAGCACTGTGACTTTTGATTATTTAAACAAGAACCAAAATATCGCAAACGATCGGACAGCCATCCACTGTTCACGGGAGTTGAGACAGAACTTGTAGGAGGGAGATTGAGTGGGAAGGGAGCTAGTCGGCGCGGGCGGGAAATTCGAACTGACGCGGTCGGAAAAAATCAGATTTATTAATTAATTAATTATTATTATTATTTTTTTTTTTGCAATTTGGGGGTTTCGGCCATCAGCCTACGATGTCTGAATAGTGAGGTATCCAGGTAGTGGACGTCCGGAGAGTAGAGAGATTACTGTATGTCACCTCGTGGTGCTTCAAAGTCTCGGAGTCGTAAGGGAGGCCTTCAACCTCTGCCAAGGCCCACTGCAGCTTTCAACCTCCAGAGCTGGTAAGGAAATAGAGCTGGACCACAGCTCTTCATCCTAAGTGTAATTCTAGCTTTGGGGACGCCGCTAGCCACACGGGAATAATCATCACATCATCGCTCATCACACAGTATGTAATGTCATGTAAAACATTTTCCTTTGCAGAACTGTCATATATAGCGTTAAGAGACATCACAGTTTTCGTATATTGTACTCTGGTGTGCCTTTATACTTGTATGCATGAAAATATGCTGATTTATGTGGATTTTGAGTACAAACCCGTGTAGGCTGGACAACTGCATAACTCGGACTGAGTTACCCCCAAAATAGTCCAACTTACCGAGGCCTGACTGTACTTCAACAAACAACAGATGAGGCTATGGTACACTTAATGTCTGATTTGGCTCATGTTTCTGACTGAGGTAAAAGAAACCTTGTTGTTATTACTGCATCAAAAACTCAGTTCTTACATATTTTGACACATCAAAATCTTCTGCAGGAGTATCCTCTAATTTTAACAATATCCAACTCAAACCTGAATCACCTTTGAAAATATCTGGGTTTCATTCTCTTGGGATTTATCTTGGAAAGATCATATTACCTCTCTTGTAAAACCTGCTTCTAAGAGATTACGTGTGCTGAGGCAACTCTGAGCCTTCTTTACCCCTGCACAGTTGTTGACTTTATAGACGGGTTTTATTCGCTCCTGTGTAGAGTACAACTCTTATGTGTAGGGAGGTGGTGGCTGAATCAGTAGAGAGGCGGCATGCAGTCCTAATGGACCCAGGATCGAATCCCGCCTGGGGCAGGGAACAGTTTGAGGATCTGAATTTCCTAAAAGCAGACTTTCCTGATCTACCAGATGACCCACCAACATGTCGTAAAAATACCCCCGCTAATACCAGTACACCAATCCTGTATGAGACATCCCTAGCATGTATTCAATATGGATGGTGGGTGTTAGCACCGAAGTGGTGACATGTGGAGGTGTAGGAGGACTACCGGGCCTTGGGATAGGTCATTGCCCCTGAGAAATAGGCCCTGAAGCCTTTGCCCAGAGTTGGACATGTAAAAAAAAAAAAAATAAAAAATAAAAAAACACAGCTGCTCTCAATAAGGTGAAGTCTAAGGCTTTTCATCTCATTAACTCTCCTCCTCTTACTTCCTTCCTTCAACCTCTGTCTCTTTGTTGCATTGTTGCATCTTCATCTCTCTTCTATTGCTACTTCAATGGTCACTGCTCCTCTGAACCGTCTACTTGCATCCCTCCACCGCTACAGTCGATGCATAGCACACGTCAAGCAGCAAACATTCATCCCTTTTCTGTCCAACTTTCTAATGACAGAGTTCACTGATACTCCCACTCCTTCATGTATGCAACAGGTCAACTCTGGAAATGTCATCCTCTGTCTATATTTCCTACTATCTATGACATCCAGTCTTTTGAATACAGTGTGTCCAAGCATCTAGAAATGAATGAATCTTGAATCTGACTCTCTGTTGTTTCATTTTTATATTTTTCTTGGAGGGTATTTACGACACGTCCGTGGCCGTCACAAAGATTACCCACCTCCTCCATGGCTCTAACAGTGGTGAAGGTGCACTTGAACCATGTACAGTAATCCAGTGTTGTGCTGCACTTAATCCTTTGCACTCTGAATGCTTATTTTTTTACACTGCACCTTCTTTTCTCCAGTGTTTCACTCTGCAATTCTAATTTCTTAACAATGCACATTCTTTTCTCAAGTGTTTCACTTTGCACTCTGAATTCTAATTTCTTAACAATGCACATTCTTTTCTCCAGTGTTTCACTCTGCACTTATCCTCTGCACTCTGAATTCTAATTTCTTAACACTCTGCATTCTTTTCTCCAGTGTTTCACTCTGCACTTAATTCTTTTTCACTCTAAATTCTAATTTCTTAACACTCCACATTCTTTTCTCCAGTGTTTCACTCTGCAATTAATTCTTTTTCGCTCTGAATTCTAACTTCTTAACACTGCACATTGTGTTCTCGTGTTTCACTCTGCACTGAATCCTCTGCACTCTGAATTCTAATTTCTTAACAATGCACATTCTTTTCTCCAGTGTTTCACTCTGCACTTAATCCTCTGCACTTTCAATTCTAATTTCTTAACATTGCACATTCTTCTCTCCAGTGTTTCACTCTGCACTTAATCCTCTGCACTCTGAATTCTAATTTCTTAACACTGCACATTCATTTCTCCAGTGTTTCACTCTGCACTAAAGCCTTGCACTTTGAATTATAATTTCTTAACACTGCACATTCTGTTGTTAACACTGCACAACACAGTAAATTCTCATGTGGTGTAATGGCAAGCGTGCAGTCATGAAGGTAGGTAAGCAGGAAACGGGGAGGATGCAGGGGCGTTCAAGTAGAGGTCGGAGAAATTATGCGCCATAATGCAGCTGTTCGTCACTGCACGACAAATTTAAAGCAGGGATGAACACTGTTTGTTTGTTTTTTTGTTTTTTTTTGGTGTCCAAGGACCCAACCTCAAAATGTCTGGGACTTGGGGTGTCTGGGACTTGGGCGTCCGGGTCTTAAAGAGATAACTGTATAAAGGTGAAGGAACAAAAAGCAATATATCTGCTGTTTGGAATGCTTGTTTGCTTTTCAGACAGACCTCATATACTGTATATGTCTGAGTGTCTTAAATATTTATTTAATTACTGTGTTTTATAAACTAAATAAGTACTGTGCTTCCTAGACTGGGTCAGCATTTGAGATGAACACTCACCTGTTAATTTTACTTGCACCTAAAGAGCATGAAGTTAGATATAAGAACCCAACAAGCTTTCAGTTACACAAATTCTTGCAGACTAATATTAAGAGCAAATCTGCTGCTAGGATTGAAACTCTGGTAGGCTTCAGTTGCAAATTTCACATAAATGGAATATAACAATGAAACTATGTCAACAGACCCAATGCAAGTTCATCTGATTATGTGGGACAATAAGAATGCATGTAAGAACAGTAACAGTCTTGCAACCTTCTACTAAAATGGATATATTGTATACAAATATAATGGCACCAAGGGTGAGCCCACAGTATAAGACAGCCTGCAGGTGACTACAGTGACTGACAACCCAAATGGTTTCCTGTAACTCAGGAAACCATTTATGTAGCGTAGTAATCATACAACCAAATGACATCTGGTGATGTATTAAAGCACTCCAACTGGATGAAGCCTGTAAAGGTTTCCATCAGAGGGGTGGCTGGTGTTTACTACTTACATAATGATAATCATGGGCAAGTGAACTCGTCACCCTTGCCTTAAATGCTGAGACTAAGTTGTCTAGCCCTGAGCCCCTACCCTCCTGATGGGGGGGAATAAAAGATTGGACGATGGATGTTTGAATGAAAATTTTGGTAATCAGAGCTATTGTTGGCTCACCCTTGTGATACAAAACGCCTGTTTCATCATACCGCTTTGGGCAGCTACCAGTAAAACGCCACTTGGAGAAAGGGCCAGTGCACTGTAGTTATGTCGAGCTTCAACTGGGAGGGTGTAAGAACGGTTGTTTCGGAGATCATACACAGATATCTTGTTTCCCACTGGACATATGACTGAGTTACCATCCTGGGAGAATATGATGGTGCCACTTCTGTACACTGTTCCCAGAAGATTAGAAAACTGAAAAAGGAAATAATGCCATAAAATAATAAAGATGTATGATTTTGTATCTATCCATTACTTCCCTGTATGGTAAAAATACTGTACCCTGGATCTATGTTATGTTCTGTCATACTGCCAACTTAACAAAATACACCATATGTTCGGGCAGAACCTGCTATCCAAACAACTGATATTTGAACTCCCATTCTTTTTTCCACAAAAACCCATTCTTTTTTCCACAAAAACCTTTATTTGAATTACCTACATGAAAAAAAAAATGATTACTTTTTTTTTTTTACTACACAAACCATTAGACACAGCACAAAGAAATGTTGGGTCAACACCCATGTGTGCCTGCACTGAATTTTCTGTACCAAACCCTTTAACCAAATCAGCCTTCCAGTTAATCTGGGAATAACCCTCATTGGAAATTTGACATAACCCCACATTCTGTTGCAGTCACTGTGCCACCGTAAAATTGCACTGAGTACATTAGGACCTTATATGTACTTGGGCATGGGTGACTAAAATCCCATATTTGTAATGAGTATATTAGGACCTGATATGTACTTGTGCAAAGGTGACTAAATTCCCATACGAATAACTCTCTACGACCACCTGACATGAAGCCGCATATGCCATGTGTTTTTAGTGCTATCTGAATTCTGTTGCAAGAATTGCGCTGTTAGAAGTATGTAATGAGTATACTACAACTAGATTTGTACTTTAGGGGAGGAAGGGCTGACATCACAAAAAAGGTAGACCTCTTATACTCACCTCACAGGACTCTTGTACACTTCAGTATCCAAAAGAATTACCAACTGAACTAACTTTAAGTAACGTAACCCCTTCAGATATGTACTGTGAATTGTATATATTGAATTATTTCTCTCCCTACTACAGGGACAAGTGATAGATAGTGGTGGCCAACATCCACTCATTGGATGCAGCTAGTGCTGCCTACTAATGAAGTTCCTCAAGTCTCTGTTCTTTAACCAACACTCTTGAACCTAAACCTGTATGATATTCTCATACCCCAGCCATCCTCATACACTGCCTCATATGCAGATGATATCACCATAACAATCACACACCACACTGCAAAAGGACTACCTCAGCACACTGCAGATTTGGGTCGAGGGAAAAGATGAAGATCACCCCAGCCACATCCACCACCACGTTCATTACCAGCAACAAACATGAACACAGTTACTGTACTCCACTCACTCCTCATTTAACAATGTACGTGCACCACGCACCCCTTCTACAGTGTTCCTCGCAGTGGCACATGACACCACACTCAATTTCAAGGACCACCTACAGGTATAAGGCATCAAGAGGCAGAGCATCCCACATAAAATGCATGGAAAGAAATTACAGGACCAGACTGTGGAGAAAAAAAATTCTCCTAACGCTATAAACAATTTGTCAGATCAGTGATGTTATACTTCCCCAGGATAGGATCTCACCCCATTTAATACTCACTACAACACCTTGCAAACCATACAGAACAATATCCTATGTATCACCACTGGCTGCACCAAAACCACTTCTACAACTCACTTACTCTCCGAAATCACAGTTCTACCTATCAGAGACTACCTTGACATGAGAGGCACAAAATTCTATACAACAGCCAGTGTCAATATGCAACACCCCTGTCATACATGACAGACACATTACACAACGAGGCATATAAAACAATACCGTGCAAACATTCTCTCTGAACTAAAGTTCTGCCTGTGAGAGACTAACTTGACATGAGAGGCACAGAATTCTAAGCAACAGCCTGTGTTCCTATGCAACACCTGTCATTACATGACTGAGACACACTACACACCTAGGCATATAAAACAATCAACATGCAAACATCATCAAACCCTCTACAGCAATATCCCACCTTCTCCAGACATTCCAACATTGGCATTGAAGATGCACCAACATGACCTCATGCACAGTACAACACCTTGATCAGAGCACTAATTTACAAGCCCCCACCTGGCATCAACCCATTAGAGGTGTCCTCAAATAGATATGATCAAATTCATCTACCTAAGTTTAGATCAGGACATCACCCTGCCCTTGTCAGTTACCAGCTCTGATCTGGGTTGGGTGGAATCACAGATGACATGTGCTCTGCTTGTAGAACAGGTCCACACAACACATATAATATAGTACATGCCACACTAAGATGCAGACACAACATCAATGGTGTACAAAACATATGGGACAACCCCAAAGGCAGTTGCTTACTTGCAATCAATGGGATGGCTCAATCAGAGAGACCAAGGCTGAACAGCAGCAAGTGCAACAACAACAACAACAAAAACAACATTAAGAACTTCCTCCTTGGGTGACTCAAAACTGAGTGATGAGCCTAATGGTTTCGTGTAGCCCAGGCAGCCATTTACAATTCTGGATGGTAACCTTACAACCAAAAAACAGTTTGACATGGAGCCTACCACAGAGCCCTTGTTAACCCGCCCAGTCCCCCTGACGTATGATGCACGTCTCCACTTTTTCACACTCAGACCCACCGATGTGCATCGTACACCAGTCAATTGCAAGTCCCATCGTCTGCACATTTTCCAAGATTCGCAGGTGATTTTTGGCAGGCATATGTGGGAGACCATCCTCTACCTGCTGTCAAGCAGGGATACTGCCTGGCCCCCCCTTCCCCCCCCCTGCACTCGGCAATTCACCTGTTAGCAGTAACCTGGCCATTAAAGACAATGACGAAATTCACTGTGAAAGTGATTCCTGAGGTGGAGGACAAAGAAATAAAGAAACCAGAGGAAAAAACAAACATAAGTGATGAGGTGGTATTGTCATAAAGGAAGGTGCCATATGTTGGTGTATTTGGTAAGTGAACAATGCTTATATTGCCTATATTACTGTGCGAAAACCAATATAGTGTTGTACTACACATAAATTCGTACCAAATAAATAAATAAATAAATACATAATTTAAAATGGCTTGAATTAGTTAACCTTCCCATAGTTCGTTTTCTTTGAATCCAGGTATCCTGAGAGAGAACGAAAAGGTAAGGCTGACTGTCACCTGTAGCAACATTAATAAGCTCAGGAGGGTGATTTCTCTATGAAATTTCGGTTTCTCACCAAAAGCGGAGGTTTGAGCCAAAAAAAGACAAGTTGAAAATCGGTTGGGTTCTGAGGGTGGGTTGGGTAAAACAGCGGTTGGGACTGGGCGAGTTAAATGGGTGGATACAAATGCAGCAGCTATCCAGGAATCAAACCTCCACACTCTTCCTTGTGCCTCACTATGGTGAGGAGCTGTCTACCACAAAAGAAAACTGGTTCACTGCACAAAAGGGTGTTTTATCAGTATATAGCACAGATATGAAAAATGTGGTAACACATCATATCGATCGGTTCCTTGTCCCATTTGAAAAGAAAAAGCTTCCTACCAATTTTTTTGGCAATGATCATCTATTTATAGGTCATGCTTGTTGTCACACTTCTACAGGAACAGAGACACTGTTACAAACAGAGGAACTTTATTAGTGAAGAAATGACAATCTCAATGTGGACTGCAATGGAGTTAGGTAAACTTTTGAGTCACTCTCACTTTTGTTCTCCAAACTGTTTTTCTATCATTGTACACAGTTTTTGGAAAGAACTGTTTCTGCTTTTCATCCCTGCATCGCGATATGCACGATGCAGGGACAAAGAGCCACTGGATCATTGCAGTTCCCTGTTAAACAGCATCATCTGCTGGATCACTGCCACTGGAAGCCACTGGATCACTGCAGTTCCTTGTTCCACAGCATCATTTACTGGATCATTGCAGTTCCTTGTTCCACAGCATCATTTACTGAATCACTGCCACTGGAAGCCACTGGATCATTGCAGTTCCTTGTTCCACAGCATCATTTACTGGATCACTGCCACTGGAAGCCACTGGATCATTGCAGTTCCTTGTTCCACAGCATCATTTACTGGATCACTGCCACTGGAAGACACTGAATCATTGCAGTTCCTTGTTCCACAGCATCATTTACTGGTTCACTGCCACTGGAAGCCACTGGATCATTACAGTTCCTTGTTCCACAGAATCATTCACAACTTTCAAATTTTTTACAAGGTTGCTGAGGTTGGGGATGTAGATGTCCTCAGGCATCTCCTGCTGAACTCCAACCTTGGCAACCAGCCACCCTAGCCTTTCCTTCGTTAGGCTAATCACAAATCCGTCCAAGATGCCGGACAGAAATGCTGAGATCTTTTCCCTCCAGCCTCTTCAGACACTTCCTGGCTGGCTAGTGAAGGTTTTCTAGCATCCTTTGCCTAGTCTCCAGTTCAAGTCTCTCATCAAAGAAGCCCAGGGAGATGGCCTCCTCTTTGAGATACCAGAGTGACATCGAAGGGCCTTCTCTGCCACTGATGCCACCTCTTGGTCCAGGTAGTTGAGGAGGGCCTTGAGAAAGTCCAGATCATTTTGGGGGGCCTTGCTTAGTATGACAGCTTCAAGCCAATACTTGATGTAGTTAAGGCAGGCAAATTTCGCCACTCTCATCGTTTTGTGGCCTTCAAATCAATATGGTCTGCAATGAGCCTAAACTTGAGATTATTGATAGCCTTGACCATCCATCTTGCTTGATGGCATGCATCCAGGGCTCAAAATCTGACACCAACTCACTCATGTACTTCTCCCCTTAGCAGCACTTAATAGTCCTCACGTGGATGAAGGTCGCAGAGAACATTCGTCGATGTGGCAGTATCATAACTAATGAGATCTTGCTTAACCCTTGGTCGCTGGGGGTTTCTGACCGTTGCCCACTCCTCTTTATGGGGGATTTCCGAGATTTTGGCAAAAATACCCTTACTTCAAATCCTAATATCTGCCCAACTATAACAGCTAAAAAAAAAAAAAAAAAAAAAAAAAAAAAAAAAAAAAAAAAAAAAAAAGCAAGACTCACCAACTCTTCCTCTTTCCAATGAAGGTATCCCAAGGTCTCTAGGTGAGCCCACTGATGAGTAAGGATGAGCTAAAGACGTGTGGCTTTACACGTTTGGTGGACTGACTCCAAGCGCACACCATTGGCTGTGAACTTGAATTCGCTGGCTAGTGCTGGCAGCACTGATCGGAGTGGTGATTGTAACACTGCCCAGGTGTCCTTGGTTGGAATGTGTAAGTTTCCACTTGTTTTTTTATTCTCCTTACTCACTGTTGTAAGGATGAGTCATCACCCTGTCCATGTGGCTCCCCGTAGGGTTTTCTGCCCATTTCATAGTGCCACTATGCCCTGTGTGGGAAAGGAAATAGGTCTTTGTTTTTCTGTACTCACTTTTTGCGTCAATTATAATAATTTCCCTTACAACAACAGTTATAACTGCACCTGACATCACGATTACGGGTAACTGCACTTTGACAAGTAAATGCTGTGGCTGTTACACGCAGTATGGTCGAGTATGAGGTAATTACTTGTAATATAATTCAGACTGATTTGTACTAATCAGGGGCAGCATGAAAATCTTGTAAATGTTATGCACAGCTTACATTATTTGTATTTCATATCACAAAGAAACTGATGCTAATATTGAGTACAATTTTCTTGAGTATCGAGTAAAAAAAAATTTAGTTATAGCCAACCACATAATTTTCTTTCTGGCCAGCCCACAAGTGGTTTTCTTTCAGGTAACAGGTAGGCTAAAAAGTATTTCCAATAACTTTTTCACCAATATTGTTAGTGTGTGTGCGCACACACATACCGGCTAAGTCACGAGTGATGACGTCATTGGAGGGTTCCTGTGGTATGCAACCGGGAACCTGGCAGTTCACGTTGTGAGGCCGGTGAGTGTGGTTTGCCTAGTTTCCTACACTGGTAGCAGAGCGTAGTTGGAAAAAATGGCGTCGTGTTCGACCAAGTGGCCTCCAAAACTTGAAAATGATTCTGCATATGAGAGCTGGAAAAAAGACATTCGCATTTGGTGCGAACTAACGGACCTAGCAAAAGAAAAACAAGCCTTAGCTATTCACCTGTCATTGTCTGGAAGAGCGAGGGTGGCGTCTTTGGAGATTGATGCGGATGTTCTGAAGCAGAAGGATGGTGTTCAGACTCTGCTGAAAAAATTAGACGGTTTATTTCTCGTGGACAAAGGACGTCGACAGTTTGCATCTTTTTATGAGCTGTACAACTTCAGAAGAGCCAGTGATATGAACATTCGTGAGTTTGTGACAGAATTTGAGCATGTTTATTTCAAATTTACGAAGCAGGACATGGTACTGCCAAATTCTGTGATGGCTTTTATGCTCTTAGCTGCATGCAAACTTTCAGACAGTGAGCGACATCTAGTGATGTCCGCGATAACTGAGGTGACATAAGAAAATATGAAATCTGCCCTGAATCGTATTTTTGCTGGTGAAATTGGCAGGCAGAACGTGGCATCGGTGTCCGCCCGGGAGGTGAAAGGCGAACCAGTATTTTGGAGTGACGAAGTTGAGGGTGAGGAAAAGTTTCATGCTAGAGGTACTCGACAAGGACGGAGAATGTTGAGGGGTTGTGCAATAAGTGATCAACGTTGGGGTAGTGGCAGATGTTCAACCGTATCTGCTAGAATTCCCCAACGCTCATCCACCGGCAGGACGCAGAACCCACCTGGGTCTGACAGAAAGGTATCAAGGTGTTTAGTATGTGATTCTAGATTTCATTGGGCACGTGACTGTCCGGATGCATACGAAAATGACGGCAGTCGAGAAGAGAATTCTGAAACAGTGCATCTGTCATTATTTATGGGCTATGCGGATGATGCCACTAGTAGAGGTAAGTCACAGACTCTAGTAGAAGAATCTAAGGGATGTGCTCTTCTAGACACAGGGTGTTCTACAACTGTATGTGGAGTTGAATGGATCAATTGCTATCTAAGTGAGCTCACTGATTACGAACGTGATGCTGTAAGAGAAGAAGCGTCATCCTCAACGTTTACTTTTGCTGATGGTGTCACAGTTTCTTCCCTCAAATGTGTTACTCTGCCCTGCTACATTGGAAACATGCGTGCTACCATCGTGACTGATGTTGCGGACTGCAATATTCCCTTGCTGTTGAGTAGATGTTCCATGAAAAAAGCAAAAATGTTGATTAACCTTGGAACTGACCAGGTCAAAATTTGTGGAACTATCTTTGATTTAAAGTCCTCATCTTCAGGCCATTACTTACTTCCAATTTCCTTATGACTAGATCGTGAATTCTGTGAAACAATCATGTTGGCATCTCGTGGGGGTGATGTAGAAAAAACCGCTTTGAAGCTTCACAGGCAATTTGGACACCCAACATCGGCAAAACTAATTAAACTGATCACAGATGCGGGAATTAAAAGTTCAAAACTGGAACGGGCTATCAAGGCTGTATCTGATGCTTGTACAGTCTGCTGCAGATTTAAGAAAGCCAAGCCCTGACCCGTAGTCAGTTTGCCCATGATGTCTAAGTTTAACGAAGCCATAGCCATGGATTTAAAAGCTTGGGGAAGGCATTATTTCTTAGTCCTTGTTGATTTGGCGACCAGGTATTGTAATGCGATAGTAATCGCGGATAAGTGTGCGCCCACCATTATCAAAGGAATATTTCGGAGCTGGATTGTTGTGTTTGGCGCACCTAGAAAAATTCTTACAGACAATGGCTGTGAATTCAACAATGCAGAAATGCGAGCATTGGGAGAGGCCTTCAATATCAAGATCATGACAACGTCTGCAGGGAGTCCTTGGAGCAACAGAGTCTGTGAGCATCAAAATGCAGTCATTGGTGACATTGTTAGGAAGATAATGGCTGATAGCCAGTGTGAATTGGATGTGGCCTTGGCATGGGCAGTATCGGCAAGAAATGCTCTCACCAACTACTCAGGCTTTTCTCCTAACCAACTTGTTTTTGGTCAAAACCCTGGTCTGCCCAATGTGCACGCAAATGATCCTCCAGCCTTGGAACCTTCATCACCATCGAAAATTGTGAGAGACAACTTGAACGCTCTTCATTTAGCTAGACAAGAGTTTATAAAGACCGAATCAGATGAACGCTTGGCTAGGGCTCTGCGGCACAACGTACGTTCGAATGACATAAACGACATCCGAAATGGAGATGAAGTCTTCTACAAAAGAAATGACAGTCATGAGTGGCACGGTCCCGGAATTGTAATAGGCAGAGATGGGAAACAAATTCTGGTGAGACACAGCGGTGTATACGTGCGAGTGCACGTATGTCGTCTAGCGCGTGCGCCAGAGCAAGATACTACAGCTGAAAGTGGCGTCAGCAGTGATGAGAAGAACAATGTTGTCCAGGAGAAGCCTAATGACAATCCTCCGCAAGTGTTGAATGACTATCCACCAGATGACAAGTCGGAAGATGGTGTGGTCCCAATTGATGAGCCTCCCACAGTTTCTGTTCCAATTAATCAGCTTCCCAAAGTTTCTGTTGGTCAACGTATAACGGGAATACATTCAGAAAGTGGAGAGTTGGTGTCTGGAAGGATTATGAGTCAGGCAGGTAAAGCCACTGGAAAGTACAAACACTGCTATAATTTGAAGAGGGACTCTGACGACAGCATTGATTGGATAGATTTGGAGAAGGATCTTAGCAAATGGGAAGTGGTTGATGATGACGCAGAAAGGCTTGTTCTTTTCAACTCTGAGGCCGTATTATGCGCTAAGGAAAATGAAATTACAAATTGGCAGAATAATGATGTGTATGAGGAAGTAGATGATGTTGGGCAAGGTGCCATAACGGTTCGATAGGTTGTGACAGAAAAACTGAAAAATGGAAAGCCTATTGTTAAGGCCCGTTCAGTCGCCAGAGGATTTGAGGAAGACACAGTGGATCTCCGAAAAGACTCGCCTACTTGTTCAAAGGAAGCAGTGCGTTTGGCACTTTCTTTGGCCTCCACCAACCAGTGGGATTGCCACACTATGGACGTGAAAGCTGCCTACTTGCAAGGTAACGACATTGAGAGAGTTGTTCATTTACGTCCTCCACCTGAATATGCAAATGGTAAGTTATGGAGACTAAAGAAAACTGTTTACGGCCTTTGTGATGCTGCTAGGCATTGGTATCTGCGCGTAAAAGATCAGTTGTTGAGTCTCGGAGCTAAAGTGTCATCACTGGATTCAGCGCTGTTCTCTTGGAGCAATGGTGGCAAAGTTGAAGGCATTGTATGCATCTACGTCGATGACTTCCATTGGGCTGGTACACATGAGTTCGAACAGCAAGTGATAAATCGTTTGAGTCAAATATTCCTCATCGGCAGCTCAGAATCAAAAGCCTTCAAATACGTTGGTCTCAATGTCATCTCCAACATCGATGGCAGCATAACGCTCGGCCAATTACAGTATGCTTCATCTCTGAAACCAGTCCCGCTGAGTAAACATCGTGCAGCAGTAAAATCAGGGGAGCTGTCCGAGTCTGAGAAAATGGAGTACCGAGCATTAATTGGGCAACTCAATTGGACTGCCACATACACTCGGCCAGATATTGCCTTTGATGTGTGTGAGCTGAGTGTGAATAGCAACCGAGCTACCGTAGCGAATTTGCTTAGACTCAATAAGGTGATCTCAAGGGTGAAGACTGACAACATGAAGCTATACATTCCAAGAATGGGGCCGATCGAGGACTGTCATATAGAGTGCTTTTCGGATGCCTCATTTGCCAACCTTGTGGGCAATGGATTTCAGGGAAGTTTTGTGATCTTCCTACGAGATGCTAGTGAGGCAAGATGTCCTATATTCTGGCAGACAAGAAAGATCAGGAGGGTCGTCAAATCTACCTTATCTGCTGAGGCGTTGGCGCTGCTTGAATGTGCTGAAACTGCTGTATATCTCTCCAACATATTGCGTGAGGTTTCTGGATGTGGAAAGATCAAAATAAAGTGTTTCGTCGACAACAAGAGTCTGGTGGACGCCCTTTACTCCTGTAGGAGTGTAGAAGACAGGAGATTGCGCACTGATACTGCTGTGTTGCGGGACAAGTTGGAGCGGGGGGAGATTGATGAGGTATCCTGGGTGGATACATCACAACAACTGGCTGATTGTCTCACCAAGAATGGTGCCTCGACCGAGCGGCTCCGTACAGCAGTCAGCCAAGACTAGAAAGTTTATAATACTTCAAGAGACATCACATATCTGTATGTGGCCACAGACTGGGCCTTGATAGTAATTAAATAAAAGTGTATGTATTGGATACATAGTGCATATCGGGTGTTGATGGTACTCACACAAAAGTCTATGTATTGGATACATAGTGTGTATCAGACGCAAACGGACCATGCAGTTTCGTCCTTGGAATCTTCTGTCAAATTAAGAAGAGAGGATGAGAGTGTTAGTGTGTGTGCGCACGCACACACCTGCTAAGTCACGAGTGATGACGTCATCGGAAGGTTCCTGTGGTATGCAACCGGGAACCTTGGCAGTTCAC
>JAGKTI010007150.1:0-15749 GCA_018397915.1 Birgus latro
TATTTCATCGCTACTTCGCTATGTAAGTGTGTGTGTGTGTGTGTGTGTGTGTGTGTGTGTGTGTGTTGATAGATGTGTGAGTTTAATAGATGCGCCTGTATGTATGTGTATGTGTGTGTGTGTGTGTGTGTGTGTGTGTGTGTGTGTGTGTGTGTAAGGGGGAGTCAGCTGGGCAAACAAATAGTTAACACAACTGGGAGGCAGATGTGTTAAGACGCGTTTAATGACTCTGCTCATAAATCTCACAAACATGCATTACATGCCATGTATATAGGGCAGTAAAATTGACGTCAGACTCACACTGGAAAACCGTGGTGATACAAAAAAATAATACTAAAAAAATAATGATAATAATAATAGGAATAATAATAATAAAACTCTTAGGCTCCAAAACCCCACTCTTCGCTGACTAAACTCCTCTGTCTTTCGCTGGAATAAATGCAAAGGTTATCCAGGAGGTGAAGGGATACTTAGCACAGGCACTGACACTTTTAGACTCCTCTATCCTACTCGTAGCTGAATAAAATCGTCTGGAATAAGCTGGAATACATGTTTAGTCGTGGCTTTTGGAGGGTCAGGCAACTACAGGGAAGAAGTCTGAAATGTAACAACTCTGAAGCACAAAAGTATTACAGGACAATGTAACAGAGAGGAATTAGCCAAGCAAGGACATATAATACAGTCATGCCAAACATCTGACAAATTTCAGCCTTTTATAGACGAAAACATGATGTGGGAGAGGTGGCTGGAAGGGAGGGAGGATGTGAAAGTGGAGGAGGGGAAAGAATGAAAATAAGCCAGAGAGAGAGAAAAAAAATTACACCATACACCTATGTTCTAGCGTTATATTTCACTTTCACTTCACTGCCCCTTCTCAGCATCCAGTCTCTTCTCTCTCTACCAAATAAGCCCGTAATAAAATAAATAAATAAAGGAGAAAGAGGAACTGTGAAGAGATCTACGAGATTCTCAAGGGACGATCTATTATTATTATTATTATTATTATTATTATTATTATTAAAGATAAGGACGTAATTCTCGTACTCTTTTTAATACGAAGAGTGTTTCCTAAGTTGAATAAGATATTTTAAAGATTGAAAGAATAAAAAATAAATTGATTACTAGGTTGAAGGGAATAACAAACTTACATTCGATCGAGCCTTTCGTCCTCACCAACACAAACAACATCACAACCACCACCACCACCACCACCACCACCAACAACAACAACAACAACAACAACAATAAAAACAACAGCAACGTCTTCATCTACGCACAAGGAGCAAAAACAAAACAAACGTACCAACGTCGCAAAAACATTCGGCCCAGTTCAACAATGGCCGTCCCCAAATAGGAACACTGAGACTTGGCGAAGAGTCTGTTGCCAAAGAATTACGATAAACATATAAATACATTTCTTTGTCCTGTTCACTTACGCGGATCTTTTGCGTGCTGGTATTTCTGTGTCCCGTAAAGAGGGGAATAAAGAAATCAGTCACTTCTGCGTTTTCTTGTTCAATAAATCAGGAAACAAAGAAAGAACTTCACTCCAGCTGTCCTTTAATTAACGATAAAAGTGCTCAGTAAAGCCAGGAATAAAGACATGATTAACTCCTGCAGTTCTTACTTAATGATATAACTGTGTTCAGTAAATCAAGGAATAAGGACATCTAGGACCGATAGCATCCAGTAAAAACATAGTTCGACACAGACGATGAAAAGTTTGAATACCGAGAGACGAATACGGCTCGCCTTCTCTGACCTGGCGGTAAATTCTAACCCCTTTCAGTTCAATTGATGGCCAAGTGTAATCAGACAGGAGGGTTTCTGATTAGTAACCAAGGTGACTCATTCCAACCTCGTAACTAAGGCTCATCGAATTTCAGGCAACCACGATTTGGTAATAAAAATGTGTGAGTTGCCCAGTTCCGTCAGGTAAAAACAAACTTACTATAGGTGACAGGGGAAGGGATGGTGCGGAATTAGACACGAACACATCTGATAGTAGTAGCAGAAGTAGTAACAGTAGCAGTAGTAGCAGTAGCAATAGTAGTAGTTGTAGTAGTGGTAGTGGTGGTGGTGGTGGTAGTTGTGGTGGTGGTGGTGGTTGTTGCTGTAGCCCCGGATCCTTCTGAAACGTGAACCGAGTGAGTTGTAGATTGTAGTTGCCCTCTCAGGTAGTCCACCATCCTCGTCCAGGGGAATAGAGAGGGAATTTAGGGATGTTTGTACAACCAGGTAACTCCACCACCCAGTTATATCAGTTCCACCACATGAAGGCATCCCTCGTCCAGGACCAACACATCCGGTAGTGGAGGGATGCAGCACCTGTATCCCTTGCTTCTGAATCAATGGTTGTCAACTTTTTCAACTTCGTGTCCCCCTTTAGAAATTTTCTTGATATATCTTTGGTCACCTTCCACCTTTTTCTCATGAACGTCATCCATAAGAATAATGACAATTTAAATAATTCTTAATGGATGCAGAGAAGAACAACCTCATTACCAGCAGCGTAGCCAGGTTCCTACATTAAGGAGGTGCCAAGGTGGGGCCAAGATCTGTTCTGCTGGGGAGGGGGAAGGAAAGGGGTCACTGCCTCACACTGTGCACACATTAATCAGTCCATTATTTCAAATACGATACCTGTAGGCTGTCGGGAAGGTGGCATTACTCGTATATTTTAATTCTGAGCAACTGATTGTTTTGATATACATAATTAAATATCGTGCTGTACTATCGTTGCCACACCACCTTTACTGTACTCATTACTATGCCCCCATTTCTGTACCCCAGCACTCTACTTCCTTTTACTCCCATTTCTCCGGCAGGGTTTAGCCTCATCCCACCCCAGGTGCTGAGCGGCGCCTTCCTCAGCCCCGCCCTCACGCCCACCTGCCGCCCACCCGCTTACAGGAACATCACAGCGGTCGCAGAGTAAGGAAACACCACGTCTGTATAAGAAATCCGACAGAAGAAGTGGAAATTTTTAGTCCTCTGTGATTTTTTTTTTTTTGCCCTGGTTTTATCAATGCAAGACTCTCTTCATTTATAGCACTGTTCATTTTACCTATTGTAGTCAGTCCAATTCAGCCTGGCGAAGATTTGTGTGTGTGTGTGTGTGTGTGTGTGTGTGTGTGTGTGATTATTTTCCATAGCTCAGTGGCAGAATAAGACAATAGTAAATTTCTGCATCCTTTCAGTAGCACTTCGTGATTAGCTTCATATCCTGGTCACTGGGCATTGTTATATTTAATCATTCAAGACAGAGAGACAGCAATTTTAGGCCAAGGTAAGATGGACATTGATAACTTTGATACCTCCTCTTCTACAGTATTTATAATCAACCTTAAGAGAGTAGCATTTTAGCAGGAAAGAGTGTTGTTGTAGTGACTGATGCAGTAGTGTGTACGTGTCGGAGTATGGGAGGAGGTGCCGGAGCAGTGAACACAGTAAGGTAGTAGCAAAAACAAAGTGAAATAAAATCATTAGGTGGTGGGATGAATAAAGCAGTAGGAGATCAATAGAATGGTAATATAAGAGACTGGATTTAATTGTTGCTGTGATTCTTGCAGCGTGAGTATTTGAGGGGGTCTGGTGAGGTGGTGAAGGAGCCTTGCACAAGTCAGGCAGTTGCAAAAATTAAGCCATTCTTTAGTTGGTTTCAAGAATAGAGCCTCTAAACGGTAATATGGAAAGCAGAATGGTATTATAAAAATGTGGATTGTGTTGTTTCAGTGACTCATGCAGCTACACGTACTTGGCGGAGTCCGGTGAGGTGGTGGAGCCTTGCACAGAGTGGGACTTCGACACCTCGGTCTACTCCTCCAGCATCACCGCAGATGTACGTACAAAGAGACAACCACCTTCCCAGTTCCCTCTGAAGAAAATTTGCAACTGGCGAAGTACAGTGGAAAGCCCTGTCTCTGCAAGTGCGTGTTTCAGATGCATCAATTTTTCCGCCATGTATTCGTCAAACTTTGGGAAGATATTTGTGTCTCTCTCTGTACTCGAATGTCTACCAAAACAAGACACCTCCAGGTCTCCATAAATTTTCTACTACTCAGGGTTTTATATCATGATGACCCTGAACTATTTAGCATCTACTCGGTACAGAACAATCGTCATCGGAGCTCTTGAGTAATCGCTAATAATCTTATTTCATATTTTTTGTTACCCGGGAAAAGAAATCAACAATCAGAGATGAGAGAAAGTCGGGTAGAAACATGAGGTCGATTCTTTAACCCAGTCCTTTACTACTGAAGAATATGCATAGAATGAAAGTCACTGCGTACGGTGACCTCAATTTTTTTTTTTATATTCTGGCTATACACTCTAATTATCAGGAAAATGTCTAGTAGTAGTGAGGCTTAGATACGATTTATTCATCTCTGGCACAATAACATCTTTCTAGACTTCCAGGTTCTGTTGATGGGTTTGGTCTTTCTTTGGGTGAATAAACAGTGTCGAAATTGTAATATACAGCCTGATGTCTGAAATGGGATTGATGAAGCTCTCCCCCCTCCTCTCTTACACACAGTTTGGGCTGGTGTGCGGGAGGGAGTACCTGAGAGCCACGTATACCAGTGTGTTCATGATTGGCAACTTCGTCAGTCCTGTCCTGGGGGGCTACTTGGCTGACAGGTGAGGGGGCTACTGGGGGCTACTGGGGTTACTGGACTGGCAGGTGAGTGACAAAGGATTTCTGGGGGCTACGTGGCTAACAGGTGAGTGAAAAGAGGGCTACCAGGGGCTACTACTGATATTCCAGGTCGTTAAGTAAATGTTGAAGAGATGTCGGACCCTAAATATATACTGTAATCACTAGTTACACTTAGACCTCCAGTTTAATACTGTACCATACCAAGCCTCTCCCAGCTTCGAAATATTAGCCAGCAGAGGAATGTGAGGTGTAGAAGAGGTGTAATGTGCTACGAACCTTTGTCCTCACCTATACCACCACCCATCGACGCAGGTATGGGCGCTGGCCGGTAGTGGTGGTGGCTCTAGTGGTGTTTATATTAGGGGGCGTCACTATCGTCTTCCTACACAGTCTGCCGCTTATCTTCATGGCACGCTTCCTGATCGGCGCCTGCAACCTCAACACCTTCTACGTCCTCGGTGGGTCGTGTAGGAGGTGTTGTTGTCCAGTCTTCTATATTCTTAAAAATATTCACCTACATTTCCCTCAGCTGCTGTGTCTACCTCTCTCTCTCTCTCTCTCTCTCTCTAACCTGACCCAAAACTGTCATCACTCCATCTTGAATGCGGACTTGCCAGAGGAGATGAACACTAGAATATGATCCTAGTCACGAATGGGTGCATGGAAAGGACGTAGAGCCACAGTATTGTCTTATTCTGCCACTGAACTATATGAAATAAGCTGCAAAAGGACAAAAATCTGGACCATGTTAAGATAAAAGGACTATGGTATGTAATTTCTTGTAATGAACAGAATATCGTAAAACACTCTCGACGCTTTACCTGGCAGTTGATCACTTTGTTATTTTGTTCTATCATACAAGAGGTGGTTTTATTTAGGGAAGAACCAAGGCCAGCAGTAATTAATGTATACTTGTGTTTTTTCTGATTCTGGACTGATGTGATGGTACAAACAAGTTTTTTTTTTTTTTTTTGCATGTTGGAAGGACATGCTGAATACTATTTAAAGTCTGTTTTAACGAATTTTAAAAAATTAGATTGTGGTAGGTGGGGGCGCTCAGCATCCACTCACTCGATGTAGTGCTGCTCTCGGGTGTCTGCCCTTTCCTATCCTCCATCCTTCTTTCCTTCAATCCTCTTCTGTCTTTCTTTCCTTCATTCTTTCCTTGTCCTTCTGCCTACGGGTGACTTTACACTCCCTCTTGTCTTTCTTGCCTTCATTCTTTCCTCGTCCTTCTGCCTGTGGGTGACTCTACACTGAGTGATAAGCCAAATGGTTTCCTGTACACCAGGAAACCATTTACTACGCTGGGTGGTAACCATATAACCAAATTTTGGCGCCTGGTGGTTTAGTGGGCAATTATGGCGCTCCAATCGGATTGAGCCGGTGAAGGTGTATATCCAAGGGGTGTTTGGGGTTTATTGCTCACGTAATGCCATTCAGGGATGAGTGAGGCTGGTCACTCTCATCTTAAACGTCAGGACCAACTTGCCTAGCCCCGGGCTCCTACTCTCCTCTGTGGGGCAACATAGGATTGGATAATGAATGAGTGAATGAATAGATTGTTGTGGCCCTCGTCCTTTTGAGAAAGCAGATCACTCCTTTAAGCACCTGACCACCGCCTCCCACATTTGCTAACCAGTGCACCCTCGCCCCCTCCCGCCTCAGCAATGGAGGTGTGTGAGAACCGGCTGCGTGCTGTGGTGGGCATCGTGGTGGCACTGCCGTGGGCGCTGGGCACTATGGCGTACGGAGCGGTGGCCTACCTCATCACGGACTGGCGGTGGCTTCAGCTGGCCTGCACGCTGCCCAACCTCATCATCCTGCCTTTACTATGGTCAGTGCAGAATCCCGTCACATGTGCTTCCTCCGCACCAATACCCAAGATTACGCACTGTGATTTGGGGCGTCATAATTATTTAAGCAAACCTATTGCCTTAGGGTTCGAGACGCGTGAGTGGCTTTTTTTTTTTTAAATATGCCTCAAATTTTTTGGCCAATTTTGTTCTGCCACACTGCTGAGTGGCTGTCAAATCAAGGCTTGCTGATAGCTCATCGTGGTTCAGTGCCCTGAGCAGTTTTTTCACGATTTTTGTTAATTATGCACACTCTGGACTATGAATATTACAGCTCCATAAAATAAGTATGAGGATATCCCGAGATGGATAATGGATATAATTTTTCTTTTTATCCTTTGCAGCCGTGGGATTGCTCAGGTCAATACACTTGTCTGGCGTAGTAAGAGTAAAGCATCCAACAATAACACTACTTCGGCATAAAAGATAATAAGTTCAGGAAAATAACTTGTTTATTTTAGACTTAAAAATATAGTCTCTTTTATTTCCCCAGGTTCATGGACGAGTCGCCACGGTGGCTAATGGTACGGGGTCACCACGAGAAGGCCCTGCGGGTGCTGCACAAGGCTGCCCGCTGGAACAAGGTCACACTGCCTCCAGACACGGAGCTTAGGGCACTCATGGAGAAGATCAGACAAGAGGTGAGGCATTATAGTTAGTTTCATTAGGTGGAAGGGAGATGGAAAGAGAAGTTATTGGAGTATGTGAGGGAGGGTGGTTTGTAGTTGAGAGAGGGAGGTAGTTGCTGTGAAGGAGAGAAAGCGCTGAGGTATGTGAGGGAGGGTGGTTTGTAATGGAAAGAGGGGTTGTTCTGACTGGGTGACAAAAACAGAGCCTTCATGGATTTCGAAAGGAGGGAGGTGAGGCATTAAGGTTCCTTGCATTAAGTGGGAGTGAGGTGAAGAGGTGAGATCCAAGGGTAAAGGAGGCTGATGGTGGATCCTGGGATGAGGGGTTGTAAATGGTTATGAGTTGGGTCTGATACATAAACAGATAGAGAGATAGATACAGATGGATAGAAAACGGCATGCTAGTTCTGACACAGAGCAGCGAGGTGTTCTTGATGTCTGGACAGAGAAGGCTGTTGCGTCAAATTTCCTCTGAAAGGCTTTTGGGGTGATTATGAGTGGACAGAAAAATGCAGGAAAGAAATCGTGACGACTGTGGTGTGGAGGGTGGTTTAGCGGTGCATACAAAGAACAACATTACAGGATGGTTTGGTCATGTAGATCAATTGGAATTTTGAAGACTATCAAGAGCGGATGAGTTGAAAGACGAAGTAAACAGAGGCCATGAACAAGGTGAGGTAGATTATGAGGCAAGATGGCGTGTTGTGGAAAAGTGAGAGTCTTACCGTCTACGGACAAACACCTGAAAACTTTTTTTTTTAATTGAGTTTACCTTTCACGGGATGAGGCGCCAGACAGCTACGCATTAATAGTTCTTGGTTATCAGTTATTTTTGAACTACTGCCAACATTACTATGCAAACTTCCTCTTAGATTCTTTTCAGCTACAAAAGAGGTTCGTATGATTTCCTTTGGGTAAGACCGAGAAGTGGATCAGTGACGACTGACTGTAGAAATATGAGTAGACCATTTTGCATGAACTCAGAGGGTGTATTATAGTGTGTTTACTCGAACCTGACAATGATCTTCAATTCCTTTCAGCTCAGTTGTTGACAAAGTTTAGTCAGACTGGAGAACTGATTTGACGATTAATCCAGGAGTTTCACTCCTCCTTCACAGCTAACTCTCATCGAAGTTAATGCAATCACGGCTTAGTATGCAAGTTGTGAGTGACCCAGTTCCCTCAGATGAAAACGTACCAACTACAGTTTGCAAGCGAATGATGAGTGAAGATAAAATCTGCAGTATAATATCCATCCTTGGTTTGCCAGCCAGAGTAAATAAAAAAAAAAAAGTACTTGGCATACCATTTATTAAAAAGCTGGACAACCTTTCTTAGCTGACAGAATCTTAGTTCAATGGCTGATAATATTTCTGAGTAGTTATGATACTTATCTGTCAGCAAGCACGGTCACATGTTTGCTCTTCTGTCTCATCATTATCAGCAGCATGAATATGTGTGTTTATGGTCCGGAGAGGCAGGTAATATCCCCCTCACCTTGATACAACAGTGCTTCCCCTTCTAGGTTGATGATTCCGAGAAGCCGCTGACGAAGGGCAAGGAGGGAGAGAAGAAACGGCGATGCAGAAGGTTCCTCTCAGTCCCTGACCTCTGCAGGTAATCGTAAAGAAATAAAATAAGTAAACGAATACACTAAGAAATAAATACCTAAAGCGTTAAAAAGTAATCCACACCTGTGATGAATCGTGATTAGGAATGTGCCTCCTTATTAGAGCCTTTAAAATACCAGGAATGATGATGATGATAACGATGATGATATAAAGAAAAGCAGACAATCTCCTTCACCGTCGCCTATTTCCAAGCTTTACATAACTCAACCAAACTCACCTCTACCTTGGTTTACCTAAAGACTTGTAATCTAATCATTCTTTATCTTGGTCTGGCTTCTCTTTGACTCATTATTTTTCCGATGCAGATCTTTTCTACCCTCTCCTTCTCCCTTGGCTCTCTCTTCTGTCATGCTCAAGCTTAATCTACCTTTAATAAGTGAGGCTCAAGCTTTCTAATAATACATTTCCATCCATATAGGTTTTCAGTTTCTTAATCAAGCTTGTGCTTTTATGTTGGGTGTCTGGTCGATGTTTCTCTTTCTCTTCCACCCCTTTTTCTTTCTCTTTCTTGCGTTCGTTCTCTCTTCTTCTTCTTTTCCTTCTTTATTGTTATTATCATTATTATTATTATTAATTATTATTATCATTATTATTATTATTAGTATTATCATCATCATCAACATCAACACCATCATTATTCCCTTACAGGCCAGGCGTCAGACGGGTCACTGTCATCATGTGCCTCAACTTCTTCACCGCCTCCATGGTCTTCTACGGCCTCAACCTCAACGGGGCTAACCTCAGCACCAACCCCTACATTTACCTCCTGCTGGGGGGCCTGATGGAGGTGCCAGCGTACTCCCTCACGGCGCCCCTCATCTCTCGCCTCGGCAGGAAGAAGCCCACGATCGCTGGCTACTTCCTCTGCGGGGTCGCCATCCTCACTCTTGCCTTCATACCGATGGGTTGGTTTGTGTGTCTAAGGGAGGGGTTTGGCTTGGCTTGGTTGGGTGGCCTTGGTGTGGGATGGGTTGGGTTTGGTGTGGGTTGGGTTGGGTTGGGTTAGATTTTGTTTTGGCTGGGTGGGTTTTGTGTGTGATGGGCTGGGTTGGGTTGGGTTAGATTTGGTCTGGTTTGGTTTGATTTGGTTGGGTAGGTTTGGTATAGAATGGGTTGGACTCGATATGATTGAGGCAGGTTAGTTTGGACTGGGTTGTGTTAGATTAGGTTGGGTTGGACTGGGTTAGGTTAGATTTGCTTTGGTTAGGCTGTGTTAGGCTTGGTTTGGTTTGGTTACGTAAGATTAGGTTAGGTAGGCATAATCTTATATTAGCCTCCAAAATGATGCACTCTGTTTGTGCAAGCTTCAATATTTAAGGATAAACTGAATTCCAAATTTCACCAGTTTCGCATATGTGGTCTGGTCAGTAATGGCACTTGTGATGGGCAAATTATTATTATTGATTATTAGCAGTAGTAGTAGTAGTAACAGTAGTAACAACAGTAGTAGTAGTAGTAGAAGTAGTAGTAGTAGTATCATCATTACCACACCACCATCACCATCATCAAACTGGCCTCCAAGCACCACCACTCCCGCAGATATATCCTGGCTGGTGATGACTCTGGCGATGCTGGGCAAGATGTGCATCAGTGCCGTATATCAGACTCTCTACGTGTACATCACAGAGCTCATGCCCACGGAGGTCAGAATACAGGGCTTGGGGGCAGCTAAGGTCACCTCAAGAATTGGCTCCATGCTCTCCCCTTATGTCACCGATTTGATGGTAAGTGTGTGTGTGTGTGTGTGTGTGTGAGAGAGAGAGAGACAGAGACAGAGACAGAGACAGAGAAGATGGATTGGTAATGGTGTGTGTGTGTGAGAGGGAGCGTCTAGGATTTCTGTTTGGGGGAGGGATAGTGGGGGATTTTGACACGTGTGTGTGTGTGTGTGTGTGTGTGTGTACATTTGGATGGTTATTAATGGAGTCAGCAAGGGCGAAGGTAAAGATAACTCTCTCTCTCTCTCTCTCTCTCTCTCTCTCTTGAGCTAAGTAAAATAAACTGCAAGTGAACGAAATTCTGGGCCAAATAAAAGTAAACGAAAGACATCTTCATATCCCCAAATCAAATTGCCACACTAACCAAAAATCCGCAGTACGTAGGAAGTAGGGTTAAGAGGAGGTCCATTGTCCCAGAGCGAGGTTATCAGGTGGGAAAACCAAAGCATATAGACTAAAACAACCTCTTCTTCTAAGGATCTAACCAGCGTGTGTGTGAGAAAAAGATAAAAAGAGGTAAAAGGTATAAGGATTAGATCAGCATATCCCAAATTGAAGCGATCTTGTAATTCCCTAGGTCACGTTGCAATACTGGGCGAAAATCTTGGACAAGGGAAGGTAAAATATCTACAAGTGCATGACTCAAACTGAATTTATCTTATTATTTCCAGGGTTAAGATACAAGATGAGGCGAAAATCTGGGCCAAGGGAGGGCAAGAGAATTATATATACGTACCCCAAGCTGAAATATTCTTATTTTTGCCAGGGTCAGGCTACAGGATGGGCCCCTTCGGTGGTCTTTGGAGGGATGTCAGTGTTGACAGGGGTAGTAACGCTGTGGGCGGCGGAGACCAAGGGCGTGCCTCTCCCTGACGCCATCTCACACATTCAGAAGGGTGCCAAAACATCTGAAAGGTGAGATCAGTATAGTTTTTTTTTTTTATTCTAACCTAATGAAGATCCCTAATCCCTTTCAGCTGAGTTGATGGCCAAGTGTTCATTATATTATTCTCTGTAGTTGAGTAACGTAAACAAAGTAACCTTGGAAAAAAAGACATTTTATACAAAAAAGTATTAAGTCGGGAGGCCTGCTCATTTAAGGCTGAATGCGCATTTTTTTCTCATTTATTATCATTTTTTAAACTTTTGTCTTTCTATAGAATTTTTGAGTGGATGTGACTATGCGTGTACAGTACTTAAATGTTCGGCAGACTTTCACTGAAATTCAACTGGAATTCAGCTCAGCTTCAGCTATTTAAGGAACTGTGTTTACGGTTATTAATTTTATAAATTTCTGAACATATTAGCATTTTTTTTTTTTTTTCAGGGATGGAGAAGGCGCAGATGAAGAGATGGTGGATCTGAAAGACTCCTGCCCGGGACCTGACCCTCCAGCAGTCTGAGGTGCAACTCTCGACTGGGACCTGATCCTTAATCCTTATACATTCTCTAGACTAGACTATTAGATTTTTCAGACAGGAATTGCTCAGTCGGAAATGTACAAGTAAAAATGTGCAAGTAAAAATGTTCATATCGTAGTTGTCAGACACAGCATTATCATATTCATCAATATCATCAGCCTGCATTGTTCAAACCACATGTTAAGTCCTCTCCCGTAAATTCTCACTCGAATATCTTAGTTTAACTGCTCACTTACTCCATCCCCATTTTTTAAAAAGTAGCCCAATGTCGTCCTCGCTCAACCACTCCATTATTGGGTGACCAGCTTGTTACCCTGGTTATTTATCAAGCATCCACTCATAAAAGGGCATTACTTTTCACGTTAAATTCCTGTTAAATATGTTTATCTTTATTCTAAAACTCTTACCATCTCATTCAACGTTATATCTAACTCTAGTCCTCTCAATTCCTCGTTAAGCATCACATAATTTTTGGCGTACATCCTTTATAAGCTTCAGAGACTTAAATCACTAACTCAGAGTATTTTTTTTTCCCCAAAGAGAGATACAGATAACATTGCATGATATTGTGCTATTTATCAAAGCCTCTTCACCACGTTCCATCCATTCCTATTTTGTTGCCCTGAGATGGTGTGTTGATCTTTGTTTCAAGCAGGTAGTTAATTATATAACGGTATCCTATATGTAGGTGTCGGCACTCAGGGGTCTACGATGTTACCAAATTTAATAAAGGTTAGTTCAAGGCTTCCCCTTTTAAGTCTAAGTTCTGGCTAAACAAAACACCAATGTCTTTACTCAGTCCTGTAAATGATCACACATACTGTATTCCGTTTCGCTCCCGTGTAGAAAAAAAATTGTTGCAGTTTATAATTTTGACAAATATATTTTAAGGTACGTAAACCCTATATTTTCCCCCTGCAATATATATATTTTTTGCTACCATGCATTAAATGTACCATGCAACAAACTGCCTCTATATAATGCAAAGGTGCCTGTGGGGAAGTGAAAGTGAAGAGGTAATTTCTTTGTGGTCTCAGGTCTGTATGAGGGTTTAATCTTAGCCACCCAACCGTTAGATATATATTAAAGACGTCCCTCACCTCCCTCCCTATCCACCGAAAGGAGGATGGTGGATTGCAGGAGGAAGACAAGTTCAGCTTGCCGTCCACTAGGTTCACGTTTCAGATGAACCTGGGGCTACTACTACTACTACTGCCGCTGCTACTACTACTACTACTACCTTAGTGTAGATTCTGCAGAAGGACTAACACCTGATTTCATTCTCTCTTGTCACTCGCGTATTTCGAGCAAAATTTTCTGCATCCTAATAATTTAACCTTGAACCATTTCTGTACTCATGAAAAACTTTGAAGTACCACCTAAGCACTGAATATAATGCCTCTGTTCATTGTTAGACTCAGGCTTAGACTTGCTTCATTCATGGGTAGGGTAGGCAATGGGGTAAAAAAAAAAAACATGGATTATTATTATAGTTATTATTATTATTATTACTGATGTTGTTGTTGCTGTTATTGTTCTTGCTACTACTACTACTACTACTACTACCGTACTACTATTGCTACTACTACTACTACTATTTATTTTTTAATGTAACAAAAATCAGTAACCCTTTTCTGGTAAATCACTGTCTAGGTGTTGTAGGACTGGCCGATAAAACTGACTAGCAACCAAGGAGACGCATTCCTACCACACAACTAAGGCTCATAGACGAAAACAAACCAGCTATAGTGTAAATCTGTATCAGAGTGAAAGAGAGAGAGAGAGAGAGAGAGAGAGAGAGAGAGAGAGAGAGAGAGAGAGAGAGAGAGAGAGAGAGGGAATAAAAAAGAGAAACAATAACAGCAGTCACTCAATAATATCCCGGTTTTCAGTATAGAAGACAGGTTTGGAATTTCCCTCCACATAATACATTTCTCGAGATAAAAAACTAATGAACTTATAAATCCCATGAAAATCTACACATTATGGGGGTGAGATCTAAACTACCATATCAGCAACAAGAGATGATGTGATGAAGGTAAGATAGTGTTTGTTATTACAGAAACACATCGTAAAAAAAGATGGTATGATGAAGGTATGATACAGTGTTTGTTAATTGTAGAGACATATAGGTAGTTTGCTTTATGTAGGAACTACTTTGCAACCACACCTTTACTCTGAAATCACTGACTCTCTCCTCCGTCGTCCAAGCTCCGGCAAGACAGTGGAGTTAAGTGAAATCAAACAGGCATATCCAGCTTCTCCTCTACTCCTTTGACCTTAACTTGGCCCAGATTTTTTTTCCTGTTGCGGTATATTTCTCCCAGCTCAGTGGCACTCCCAGACGATTCGCAAAATATATGTAAAAAAAAAAAATATGAGTGCAGCCAATCACGCAGAAGGGTAGGCAGGTGGGTGAGTGTGGGTTGGGATACGAGAAAGGGGGAAAGCAACTTCTCTCTCTCTCTCTCTCTCTCTCTCTCTCTCTCTCTCTCTCTCTCTCTCTCTCTCTCTCAATCATGTAAATAAATAAAAAAAGTAAATATATGCAGGCAGATAGATAAATAGATAGATAGATAGATTTAAAGTGTTTGGCAGCTGCAAGAGTGAAGGCAAAGGTATATACTAGGAATATCTTAGTATATGACTTAGCAGAGTTAATGAATACGGGCAAATGCATATACAAGAAAGCTTACTCACAGCTTAAGCTTAGAAGTGTTTAAGTATGACAGAGCTTAGGAGATTATATTCACGACTTAGGTTAGAAAAGTTTGTAAATATGACTAAGCTTAGGAGTGTATTTATGACTCAAGCTTAGAATAATCCGTAAACATGACTAAGGTTAGGAGAGATTCACGACTCCTGCTTAGAAAAGTTTGTAAATATGACTAAACTCTATGAGAATTTACAACTTAAGCTTAGAAGTTTGTAAATATGACTAAGCTTAGGAAAGTTTATTCACGACTGAAGCTTAGAACAGTTACCCAATATCACCTCTGTCCTGGAATACATCCCTTGATTTCACGTGAACTATCGTGGTAAGTCACTGCACTCTGAACGACAAGCTGCATTTTCTCTGGAACTGCTCCCTGTCCATTGAGGCTTGTTTGATTTCGTTAGGTTACATTATTAGTTGGAGCTGTTTTGCGTTCAGTAAAGCTTTGTTTGCTTTCGTTAGGCTACATTTTTCTTTGGAACTGATCCCCATACTGTAGAGCTTGTTTGCTCTTGTCAAAATACTGTCCTTAAAAAGAATTCCGAACCCTCATAACCGTGGCAGGATTTCATAACCATGATGAACATAACAAATGAAGTAAAAAAAAAAAAAAAACCGCTCTCGAACTTTCTGATGTTCCTGTGCATGTAGTCATAAACACGACTGGTACAATCAACAAACATATACACATACATACGTACGTACACATACCATGAAAAGTGATAAAGAAACATTCTGCATCTGATTCTGAAGAGACTGATATGTAATGGCGTAATGGCTTAGAGTTTAATTTACGTACATTGAACCTGTAAATCATGTTTACGGCTTGTCATGTATATATTTTATTTCCTGTTTTAGATCCAAGTCGAAATGGATTTTGGAAAACTCAGAATCAAGCTACGTGCTGTCACTGAAAATTCTGAAAAGAGAGAGAAACACACCTTCGGAAATTCACACTGGCACTACCAACGTGTCCCAGTCTCCATAATAGTCCATAGTTAAGAAATGGTCTTCAGAACTCCATCGTGGCAGGAAGTCTAACAAAGATAACCCCAGGTCATCGATATACAGTATATATATATATATATATATATATATATATATATATATATATATAT
>JAGKTI010007150.1:16038-37927 GCA_018397915.1 Birgus latro
ATATTTCAGAGTGAATTTACGGTGCCCGATTTAGACTATATACATACAGAGTTACGAATGAAAAAAATACTCATAAATAAACTTATTTTCTTCCTGACCTCAATTAGAATAATAAAGCTTTAAACATTTTGACGTTACTTTGGGAGCAAATTAGGTAAACGATATAGACAACATCGGTGTGGCTCACCAAATTGTCTCAAGCAAAATGAACTAAATGGTATGTGGCACCAGCTCACTTAAAATGTCAAGAAGTAAAATTCAGACAGGCTATTAAAATATAAAGATATTGCAATCCTTCACAAAGCTCCATGGGACGAAAAAAGTTTGCGAACGGTTCTGTGCTATTTTTTTGACATCGTGTTGTTATTGTCTTCAGCATTGTTACCAGATCGTCATGACATTAGTGTTTATGTTCTAGGGTAAAAAGTTATCACAATGTCATTGAAACAGGTTGGAAGATTATAGATTAGGTAAACAAAGCATTTATTTGCTTTGATTATAATTTGCTATGAAGGTTGAGGTGAAAAACGGACATCGAAGAGCTCAATGGTGGTGACTGACGTGGCATCGGTGCGGAAGCAGCTGTGACAAGTGTTCGTGTTGTGGGAGGATAGTGGCAGCCGATAACACATCATGTTTCGCTGGGAGTTGCAAGTTTACGTACTCCATTAACTACAAATATTGGTAAGATTATAAGTGTATTCTGAGTGTCAGCTCTCTTGGTAGGTTTTGGATTTTATCTACTACGGAATACCTAACGGTAAACCAAATGCTCTAATGTAGGCTATGAGACCGAGGTACTTATAATGCCAAAAGTTATCACACAGATCATTATTGTTACCCTTGTTACGCCAGAGCTGTCGTTTTCTTGGAAAGGTAATGTGCCTTAGCTTTTAACATTTAGCCTGTGTTGTCAACGATCAGGGACACATTTTTGTACTTTGGTTTTCATCACCATGTAACCAGCTCATCCTGCCACCAAGCCTATAAGTGCCATTTCATTTGTAAATTTCCCAATAAAGAATAAGGTTATGAACCTGATGGTGAGGGTAGATTTTTACATTGTCCAGCCAAAGAATTTTTGGTGGCCAAGTTCACAGTGTGTCCAGACTCTGAATTTCTGGTACCCAAATGCATTGTTTCCAACCACAGAATTTCTGGTGCCCAAGTTCCCAGTGTATTTTCTCATTGTTTATCCCAAGGCATTAATCACACAAAGAATATAAAAGACATTCTCAGATTGAAGGGCTCATTGAGATTTGTTATTTACTGTATAGTCCAGGGAAGTCTGAGGCCTACATTAGTTAGCTGAAGTTAATCATGTAGCATCAGAGAAAATTTCTTGAGAAAGTTTGGAGTGAAAGGGCCCAAAGAGCGGCTGGATACTTTAGAATATTAGTATTTCTGCTACAAAGCAATTTAATTCAGCTGAGGGAAATAGTTTCAACAACTAATCCAGAATATCATGAGGATGCTTTCAGTGGAGTTTAGAGACAACAGGAAAAACTTATTTTTTTTGTGACTTTGTGCCAAAGGGCTGTATTTTAGGTGGAAATGTAGACTTTATTGCATCATTTTTTAAATGATTTATTTGACATAATGGAATCTCTTTTATAATTATTTGTTTATTTTAATACCATACATCATTTGCCTCCCCATCATACAAGAAGATTAGAAGCTGTAATAGGCTGATGCCACATATACATTTATCTGAGGAAGAAGTACTGCAAAGTCTCTCGTGTTACCAAGACTATGACCCCAAGTCTGTCCAGGCACACCAAACTTGTGTTTTTTCCACACCCGACAGAAGTCACGCTGTTAAAATGAGGATCCGTCGCAACCTACTGTGGTGGCTGAAGACAGGATTGGTGCTGGTGGTGTTTCTGGCCGGGACTTACCTCACCGTCCGCCAGGCCCAGTATGATGCTAAAGAGTCGGATGTCAATGTGCGAGAGGTCAAGCCCGAGCCAGAGAAGCAGAGCCAGGAGAAGCCTGTTAAAATTCAAGAGCCAGTAATACCAGTAAAGAGTAAGTTTGATTTTTAGTGTTATGCAGATGAACAGGTACATGGAAATACACTGTCTTATGTTTATTTATTCATTTATTTAGTTTTTGTATGTCCATGTCCATTATACAGTAGAGAACATAGTTGTATCTTGAGTATGGATGTCATTTATTTTGCCATAGCCTACCTGTATTGAATGAATTGAAAGTTCCATGTAAATATAGAATACAGTTCAGAAAGGCAAACTCCTGCAGCAGTTTAGTTAATACTTGAATGTATAACTATTGTGTGATATTCCAAGAGAATATGTACAGTACATTGTATATAGATCCAGGATTTTATCAGTTTCAGTTCTTCATCATTAATTACATCTAAAGAATGGCAGCCAAAAGATGTAAGTACTGCACAAGGGTTGGATTTTCCAGTTTTCTGGCTATGGAGGCCACATTGAATAACAAAAAATTTGTTTTTTAAAGTTCCATGGCTGATAATAAAGCTGACTGGGAGTTTCCAATATCTGGTAATTTACTGTATCAGCTTTTTGGAAAAAGCTGATAATTTGGAATACATCACTGACTTGTATCAAGGAGTGCCATTGCCATACTGATGACAGTCATTGTTATTAACTGCTGTATTTACAATTTTAGGTAAACTACCAGCAGCAGAAGGCTATAGAGACTGGAATGACTATGCTCAGCTAGCAGCAGAGGAAAAGCAGACTGGACCAGGGGAGAAGGGTCAGGCTTACTACCTGCCTGCCAAGTTCCAGGCTGAGAAGGACCAACTTTACAAGGTTAATGGATTCAATGCAAGGGCCTCAGATGATATCGCACTTAACAGATCCCTCCACGATCTTAGACATCCTAAGTACGTATAATACTGTACAGTATTCTGCTTACTGTTCTCATAAATTCCAAATTGCAACACTGCAGCACCAGTTGCCGGCTGTGTCTGCACATAACTTCCTGTTCACTGTGTACATGCAGTATTGTGTATACAACTGAGGTATCAAATTTTATGAAGCAAACAAGAATGATAGTTCTGTATTTTGAATACTGTAGTATAGATTGCTGTTTGGTTCATTTTTCACAGTGAGATGGGAATTTGACAAATAAAAAGGGCATGATGAACAAGCATGTTGTGTTTATGGCTTTAGTTTATGAGTGAGGAATATACAGTAGTTTATGAACATGCAGTTTTGTTTATAACCATGTGGAGTTTATGTTCACTCTCATCTTAAATGCCAGGACCAACTTGCCTAGCCCCAGGTTCCTATGCTCCTCATGGGGTGACATAGGATTGGATGATGAATGGATGGATGATGGAGTTTATGACAGTTTTGAGGGTTTTGTGTGTAATATTGCAGTATACATTGCGAAGGAATATTACATAGTCATTTTTGCCCTTATGTTTATGCCTGTGTACCGTAATGCTCTGCAGTTATGTATATATGAAGTACTTGATCATATGAAATGGTTATGATACAGTTTAGGATCAAATGAAGAAATGAGGGGGGCATGGAGATGAGCACCAACCGCTGTAGGGGGCATGACCATAATAAATTTAAGAACCATTACAATAAGAGTATCAGTGATAGATGATATGAATGGAAGAGTTGGTGTGGGTCCTGAGAATGAGGTAACGGGTTATTATGGTTTGCCAGGGGAAAATGTGGATGGCAGAAGTACTGGTTTAATAAAGCATTCCACTATTCCATTCACATTTATGCTGTTAGTGGGTGAGAGTAGTTTTGGACACTGTTAATATTCCTATACTGTATTGTACTTAATGAATGTGTCCTTGCAGATGCAAAGAAAAAGTGTACCTAGCCCAGCTGCCACGTGCATCAGTAGTGGTTCCGTTCCACAATGAGCATTGGACTACTCTGCTCCGCACAGCTGTGTCTGCTGTAAATCGCTCCCCTGATGAGTTGCTGCTTGAAGTTATCCTGGTTGATGATGCCAGCACCAAGGGTCTGTTTGCATGTTAGGTTGTTTCAGTTGGGTCTGGTTTACTGTTTTGCCCCTTGGTATTTCTTATCATTAATACTCTTTATGCCAGCAGTTTCCATTGGCTGTTGAGAGTGGCAGAATATGCTGTATTTTTGTTGAACATATTATATTCTGTATATCACTGTGAGATCCTATTGGACGTACTGATGTTACAAGTGGACATTTTTGTACGGAAATTTTTTTTTGTATGTTTCCAGCACCCGAAGCTGTAAATTTATGAAAGGTCGGTGGTTCGTAACTGTGGAGCATTAGTAATTGCCATGGGGGGGCATGAGGATCCAGAGGGAAAGTAATGGCATCAAAGAAGAGTGTAGTATACAGTAGTTGTACTGTAAAACAAAAAATTTTTGATTTATATTAACTTTTTATCTTACTTTAGCTTATCTTTGTAGCATAGTTGTCTTGGCACCTATGTGGCATTTTTTTTTCCCATTTTCTGTTGCCTGGCCACTTCTCTGTATCTTCTCCCCATGTAATGGCAGTCTTGAGAGAAATATTGTTTTAGAGTTTTCCCATTATCTTAACAGACACATTTTTTTCAGGCTTTCTGAAGGACAAATTGGATGACTATGTGCGTAAGAACCTTCCCAAAGTAAAGGTGGTGCATTTGAAGAAACGATCAGGCCTCATCCGTGCTCGACTTGCTGGGGCAAAGGTAGCAAAAGGAGATGTCCTCATATTTCTCGACTCTCATACTGAATGCACCACCAACTGGCTACCACCTTTGCTAGGTAAGTTAACCATATCACTTCCAAGTGACAAAAGTGAGGGTGATTCCCCTGAGCTACGACCAGTGAATAGCTCTGCAAGGCAAGGATCTATCCTTGCCCTGCAGAGCTATATGGTTCATTGGTCCTAGCTCGGGGGATTCACTCTCACTTTTATTAGGTGTAAGTTGCTAATTAGCATTGATGAATATAATTTAATGTAATTTTTGTCGTGCATTAAAGAAAGAAAAAATTGTGAGGAAGAGCATATCATATTTTTTTAGTTCACAAAGAAGAATGGCAGGAGTGATTATATGGATAAACCAGAGATATGGTGGAATAAAGAGAAGCCCAACTGAACTGATTAGGGTGGTACACAGCTTTCCAGAGCAGCCACAGAGTTTTTGATATAATTCTACACCCCCAGGTGTTACAGCATATAAAAGGTGTCTGAGAATTAATGTTATTTAGGTCAGGTTAGTTATCCAGCCCTTCTTCAAGGCTCTCTACCTTGTCATCCATACAACTACTCAGCCAAGCTTCGATTAGGTAGCATAAGGTGTTTAATACTTCCCTCTTTGTTCATGTGTTGCAGTAGAATAGGAATTATTTTCATTCTCTTGTTTATCAAAGTTCATTCCTTTCATTAAATTTTTGTTAACTCTTATAAAGGTTGAGAGATTCATATTTCAGGAGATTGATTGGTACCCTGTATCTTATTTCAGAACCAATTCAGAAGGATTACCGCACCTGTGTATGCCCATTCATTGATGTCATAGATTTTGAAACATTTGCCTACCGAGCGCAAGATGAGGGTGCCCGTGGAGCATTTGACTGGGAACTGTTCTATAAACGTCTCCCACTTTTGGAGGAAGACAAAAAGAACATGCCTGAGCCATTCAAGTTAGTACTGTATAGTGGAAATTTTGTGTGTGTGTGTGTGTGTGTGTGTGTGTGTGTGTGTGTGTGTGTGTGTGTGTGAAATGTTGGATATGTGTATTGACTGGATTGTTATGATTGCCAGGGAATTGCATTAGCAATATAGCAGACTGAACAGACTCTTTGTTGGTATTGTTTAGTAAATATAGATGATTAAAGTGAAAATTACCACATTAATGGCCTGACTTCCCCCCCCCCATATAACTTGTATGAGTGTCTCGTAACTGTGAGAGGCGTGCATGAAAGAGTTTTAGTGCCCAGTCTAACATACAGTGTGAGAGAGACTACGGTGTGGCATGAACATGAAAGTTCATGAGTAAGATGGAAAGTAAGGAATTAGTGAGTGTGGGCCCATAGTTGAAAGGAGTGTGCAGGTCATGTTGAGAGAATGGATGTCAATAGAGCTGTGAAAATGGTATACCTGAGTGAGTGCAAAGGGGGAGGAGGCATGTTAGGCTAAGAGGTAGATCGATGTGGCAAATAAGTTTATGAAAAAGGGGTATGGAAGCTGTTGAGGCCAAGGAACTGACAAGAAATTTGTCTGGCTTTGATGAATTTTGTGCTGAGGAGTGTATGTCTCGGGTTTGGCATCTTATTTTAATTTGACACTCATCAAATTGGCTTTGTCTGGTAATTGAGTCTGAAGCTACATGCCTCCCCTCTCCCATGAGGTGGAGCCAGGATTCTGGAGACTTGAATGGTGAATGGATTGGAGTGTGACCCATTCAACTGGTCAATTTTTCATTAGGCATCATCATCATCATCGTCATCTAATCCTGTGTTGCCCCGTAAAGAGCCGAGGAGCTCGGGGCTCGGCAAGTTGGTCCTAACATTTATGATGAGACTGTCCAGCCTCACTCATCCCTGATTGGCATTACATGAGCAATAAATCCCAACCACCCTGTAGACATAAACCTGCACAGGCTCAATCTGATTGGAGCATCTTGAGTACCCACTAAACCACCAGGTTCCATAATTTGGTCATATGTTTACTACTCAGTGTAGTAAATGGTTTCCTGGTGTACAGGAAACCATTTGGCTTGTCACTCATTGTAGAGTCACCCACAGACAGAAGGAAGAGGAAAGAAAGACAGAAGAGGAAGGAAGAGAGGAAAGGGCAGTCACCTGAGAGCAGCACTACACTGAGTGAGTGGATGGTGAGCACCCCCACCTCCTATTCTTTTTAGCCATCTGGACCCTACCTCACCCCATCCTGTGGTTGGAAAGGAAGTTTGGATGATGATGATGTCTCATGTTATGCAGTAGGAAATAAATCAAAATTGGCAAGTACTTTGCTATGTGAAAATGTTATGTTTCATATTGTAAAATGACTCATGTGTATTTACATTTACAGAAGCCCAGTAATGGCTGGTGGTCTGTTTGCCATCAGTAGCAAATTCTTCTGGGAGCTAGGTGGTTATGACCCTGGTCTGGACATCTGGGGTGGTGAGCAGTATGAGCTGTCATTCAAGGTGCTGTCATACTTTCCTCATGTATCTTGTAATTGTGATAGGGTTTGTAGTGTTACATACAGTACATATATACATCATCTAGTTCTGTGTTGTCCCACAAGGAGCGTAGGAGCCTGGGGCTAGGCAAGTTGGTCCTGACATTTAAGATGAGAATGACCAGCTTCACTCATCCCTGAGTGGCATTTTGTGAGCAAGAAACCCCAGCCTCCCCTTCGATATAAACCTGCACAGGCTCAATCTACCTGGAACACCTGAATTATCCATTAAACTACCAGGTGCCATAGTTTGGATATGTGGTTACCTTCCAGCATAGTTAATAGTTTCCTGGTGCACAGGAACATGTGTATGTTACATAATTGTTCTGACCTAACTGTATTATGATGGGATTGTGACTGGCTCTTAATATTGTGTAGTCTGTTTTGTACATTTGGTAGCCAGTTCCAAGAGTCAGTTGCTCTCATCTGTTCAGATATTTTCAGACCAGTTGATTGCCCATCTGGTCCGGTTTTGAATCATAGGAATGGAGTGGGCTTAGAAAAAATGTGAAAAAACCAACCAGGATGAAAATGGAAAATTAGTAACAAATGGAAGAGAAAATAAAGGGCAAATGGAAAAGAGCAGAGGAGCATATTTAAATGGTTTGGTCATATAGAGAGAATGAATATGAAAAATATACTGTATATGAGTGAGGTTGAAGGTGGGAAGAAGTGTGGAAGGCCAAGATGTAGGTGGCTTGATATGGTAAGTGGATTTGTCAGAATGCAGCATATGGAGCTGAGGAAGCAAATGAATTGACAAGTGGTAGATATGGGTGGATGAAATTTGTAGTTATGGAGGTACCCTTGGCGCAGGTTACAATTTAGAATTTGATCGAGTGATTGTGTTTGAATTGAAATACCAGTAGTCCATTCATCCATCATCCAACCCTATGTTGCCCCATGAGGAGTGTAGGAGCCTGGGGCTAGGCAAATTGGTCCTGGCATTTACGATGAGAATGACCAGCCTCACTCATCTCTGAGTGGCATTACGTGAGCAATAAACCCCAACCATCCCTTGGATATAAACCTACACAGGCTCAATCTGACTGGAATGCCTTAATTACCTACTAAACCACCAGGCTTAATCTGACTGGAGTGCCTTAATTACCCACTAAACCACCAGGCTCCATAATTTGGTTATATGGTTACCATCCAGTGTAGTAAATGGTTTCCTTGTGTACAGGAAACCATTTGGTTTGTCACTCAGTGCAGAGTCACCCATAGGCAGAAGGAAGAGGAAAGAATGAAGGAAAGAAAGACAGAAGAGGAAGTGTAAAGTCACCCATAGGCAGAAGAAAGACGAAAGAGTGAAGTGAAGAAAGACAGAAGAGGAAGGAAGGAAAAGAGGAAAGGACAGACACACAAAACAGCACTACATCTAGTGAGTGGATGGTGAGCATCCCCACCTACCACAAGAAGTAAAAGGAAAAAAAAAATTGTGTGGATAGCTTTGGCCAGTGAAGTGGAGCCAAATCTTTGAGGGCTTCAATGATATGTGAAAAATTGCCATGCTTATTTGACAAGGCACTATGTTAGTAGTTCTTTCTTTTTCATACTCTCCTTCCAGTATTTAGATTTGACCCACTCCCCATTTGCAAGATAGGCTAAAGGAGATGAAGAATGATGTTGAGGTCTGTTCAGGCAACTCTTAGTCCATTCACCTGATCTTTGGTCTATTCCAGTCATTCTAGTTCATGTCTGCCATGTGAGGATGTATTTTCTAATGTTTGGCATCGATCATTACTAAATCTATATCAAGGTATTGGAAGCTAAAGTAGCTGCAGTAATATCAAATTTCATTTTGACTTGCACTGAAGGAATGGAATTTGTGAGTTATGTGGGTACTATACTTGTAATTTTATTTTATGTAAGGTTTTACCAGCATACTATAGAGTATTTTATAAGCGTACAGACTTTTTTTTTTTTTTTCTAATATGATAGGCTATGGTGAAATTACAGTTATTTCATATATTTTTAGATCTGGCAGTGTGGAGGGTCAATGGTTGATGCGCCTTGCTCACGTATTGGCCACATCTACCGCAAGTTTGCTCCTTTCCCAAACCCAGGAGTAGGAGATTTTGTTGGTAGGGTAAGTCAGCTGACTGTATACGTAGAGTTATTGTTGAGTAATGCCGGTCTATCTGGCCAAGTAGACCTGTCAACCACAGATAAGCATCCTCTGCGTAGTGGACTGTTGTTCCTTTGTGGCAGGCAGCGCTCTCCGACAGTAAGGCATGGGGAAGAGCATGGAGGTTTGGTTCCATGTTGGATGCTTCATTTATGTCTCCACCCAGTTAACAGGAGCCACATAGTTGGTTCCACATCACCTTGTTATTTGGTTGGAGGGTTACCAACTAGCATTATAAATGGTTTCCTGGGTTACAGGAAACTATCAAACTTGTCATTCAGTGTAAGCTACCTGAAATGGAAAGAAAATAAAAAAAATAATAATGACAGGAAGGATGAGAGATATAGGAAGAGAGGAAGGCAGACATGGAAAGGAACAGTAAAGGTGAAGGAAAAAGTAGGGAACACTATATATTGCAGCTGGATAAGTTTTTGCTGCTACCTAGTACCAGAGTTAGAGTAGAATGTGGATTGTTGGTTTGGAAATGTAGATATTAGGATAAATAATCAAGATACTGTACATAAAGTAAATCATTTGTAGTATGCCGCGTGTACTGTATATTGTTAAGATGTGTCCCATGGACTTGTGAAAAAAGGGAATGATCATTCACTAGTTGATGGAAATACAGTATTAGGCTATGTTACCTCCATGTTTTACTAGTTATTCTAGTTATTGCAGTATATATATGTATCTCTGTAAGGCAATGATTTAAAAAAATCTTTCAATTTCTATGACCTGATATTCCTTTATTCCTAGAACTATCGTCGTGTTGCGGAAGTGTGGATGGATGAATATGCTGAATATATTTACAAACGACGTCCTTCATACCGCAACATTGATCCTGGAGACCTGACTGAACAGAAAGCCATCAGGGAGCGTCTTAAGTGCAAATCATTCAAATGGTTTATGACTGAGGTTGCTTTTGATCTCACTAAAGTGTACCCACCAGTAGAGCCGCCGGACTTTGCCAGTGGCAAGGTGAGAAAGAGTTTGTTCTTTTATATTGCAGGTTGTTATTATCATCTCATCTTAATCTTAGGACCAACTTGCCTAGCCCCGGGCTCCTACGCTTCTCTGTGGGGCGACATAGGATTAGATGTTGGCTAGATGGATTGGTATCATCATCATCATCATAATCATCATCCAGACCTCCTTTCTCACACTAGGGCAGGGGAGGAGTAGTAATGTCCAGATAGCTCACGTTTGCCCAGTCCAATGGGCCACGCTTCCATTCACTCATCGTTCAAACCCTCGGAATCCTGGCTCTATCTGACTCGCCAAAAAACTTTCACCACATTCTGTAGCTTCACATAAACGTATCCGATAGAGTCAGTCTGAATGCTGTCATGATGTAAAGGGGTGCCAAATTCCTGATCATGCACTTCTTCTCACAACATTTATCTAGCCAGCTTGATCTCATCAGTCCCCTAGCCTCACCGACTTCCATACCTCTCTTCCTCACACACTCATCCACCATATCTCTCCACCTTCTCCTTGGCCTACCTTGCTTTCTTCCTCTTTCAGATTCGCTTAGATATACCTTTTTCACCACTCTATTGTTATCCATTCTCTCCACATGACCATACCATCTCAGTACACTTTCTTCGATTATGGTGTCCACAGACTTCTTCATTCCACATCTTTTGTGAATCACTTTATTTCATATCCTGTCCACTTTCTGTACTCCACATAAATTCCTCAGCAGTCACATCTCCACTGCTCTCACTCTTGACTTTCCTTTTCATGCCACACCATAGTCTGAAACCAATATGTTAAAGCTGGCACTAACACTCCTTCATGTAAGCCTCGTGCAGCTGCAACACTCAGGCCTCTGTTTCTTATCAGGGCCTTCATAGCACCATCTACTTTCCTTCTTTGTGTCACTCTACTTTTCACTTCTTTTGTACATTTTCCTCTCTTTTGTATCACTGTATCCAGGTATTTGAACTCTCTCACCAGTTCCAGTCTCTCTCCATTCACTGTAACATCACACTGGGAGTCACCTTCTCTCTCGATTACCATCACTTTGATTTTTCTACATTTACTCAAGTAAATATTATTGTTATTATTATTATAAAATTTTTTAAATACTGATACCTATAATTTGTTATATAAAACCAGTTTGTCAAGGTTTATCTGTCTATCTGTATTTATCTATCTGTCTATCTATATCCACCTGTCTCTTTGTCAGTGCTGTATCTGTCTGTCTATCTTTATCTGTCCATCTTTCTATCAGTCAAGCCATCTGTATCTAGCTTTCTGTCTGTTTCTCAATCTGGTTGATATTGTGATTCGAGTAAGGTTGATGAAAATTAGTTAGGACGAGAATGATTAATATGGTAACTTGAAGCAGTTCAGGTATGTGATCATTATATTCTTTTTTTTCCCCCACAGTTGATTAATTATATAAAAAATCCATGGGGTTCAGTAGGTATAGTATGACTTAAATTGGACATTATCATCATTATTCTCACCACAGCCATTTTCCCCACATCCACATAGAGTGTGATACTTCAGAGTATGGTTTCTTTAATCACATTGAATAAGATAGTAAAGTACAGTACTGTATAAAACTGCTTACCTTGTCAAATTCTGAATTGAGTCTTCTTTCCTGTTGCATTTTTAAACTAGAAAGCTTTTCTCCACAGATACAGAGTGACACTAGTCCAAGTCTGTGTGTAGACACCAGGTACAAGCATCATGGAGAGAGATTTGGTCTCCAGGACTGTGGGCGGGGAGGTGAGCAGAGTCTTCACCTCACGTGGCACAAGGATATAAGGCCCAGTAGGCGAGCTGTGTGCTGGGATGTTTCCAGTGGTGATTCACAAGCACCCATCATCCTATATAACTGTCATGGCATGGGTGGCAACCAGCTTTGGAGATATGACCCAGTGAGTATGAAAACCACTTTTTTTTTTTTTTTTAAGCTTCATAAAAAAAAATTGCATGAGATGGTTCCTTTGTTTTCCCAGATAGAACAACTTGAGAAGTCCAAGAAAGCTTTCGTAATTTTTATCTGCGTATGCATCAAGTAGCAGTATAGCATTTACTGTTAAGAGATCCTCATTAAAGAAGGGTTGTCAGCGTAAGGTAGTACCCCTGGGCTTTTTGCCGTATTTGTAGTATGGCATGTCAGATTGTTTTATGCAATAATATAATATGCTCTTATAGTTTTTCAGTACTGGAATCATATAATGTTGATGGAATTAACATTTTTTTATGACTGTTATTCTTTATTTATACTTATTAATTAATTTATATATTTTAGGAAAAGAAGTGGCTGGTGCATGGAGGGAACCCACGATGCTTGGATAGTAACCCGGGAAACAAGGAGATATTTGTGTCTGCCTGTGACCCACAAAAGGAAACACAGAGATGGAGGTTTGAACATTTTGATGCTGGACGTCTGGCAAACTGGGATAAGGCAGGCCCAGAATTATAATAACTTTAGAAAATTAAAGGTACTTAATATATAGTTACTGTTCAGTTGCTCATGCACTGGGGCAGTATTACCAAGCATAAATGTTACACAGATAGTGAAGAGTGTTAGGGTAACTTCCATTCAAAGCTAAGGAAGTGTAGCTAATCTTAATATGTATAGGAAAGTTAAATTGTATAGTAAATTGCCAGTATTTTTGGCTGAGCTTATACAGGGACAGAACCTAGTAAATGTAGTTACTATGCAACACATTGTAGTATGGTATTTTGTTGTTTTAGCAAAATATTGAGTAGATGGGCTTTCAGAATCCAGAGGCATATTTTTATGAGTTATTATTTATATATTATAACAGATTGAGGTCAGGTTCAGTGCTCATTTCCTACTTGCACAACAAGCCAGAATCTGCACAGCTCGTTAATTTCTGCATGACACGATATCATATGTTGCTAGAATGAAAGTTGTATATTTATTTATTTTATACTGGTACAGGCATGCAGTGAACCACTCCTGCAGTGCCCAAAAGCTGGTAAAACCATCTTCATTTACTATTATACAGTTACATAATTATAATGCCGTACACCAAAGCAGATCCTCCCATTTCATTCCAGTGTGCTCTGTTTCATACATTCCTCTTGTCCATCTTTCATGATATAATCATACCAAGCCATTATAAATATCATATAGCTGATTTTCCTCATTTAATTGTTCCTCCTTGAGCATCTTGTTGATAGAAGCATTGAAAGAACTGAAGGTAAATCCTTTAGATTGCTCCATAGGACAGTAAGAAAACCATCAGTGTACTCTTGAACCAAGCACAAAAACATAGGTGGTATACTTTATTTTTATTGACTCCTGTGGGTAGACTCCTTATTGTAATGTTGTTTGTGGTTCTTTTGCAAAATTAGACTAAAATTCATGTCCCCAAAAGAGAGGAACAATGCACTGGGATTCCTAACCTATTGTGATTTTAATAGTGATATTAGCTCTTCAATTGATGATAGCCAATGAGTTCAATATAACAGAAGCTGATGTAATATTGTTAGTGACTGAAATGTCTCATTAACATTATCATTTGTCATATATTAGAGGGTAAACAACTACAATTGTTTCTTAAATATAAGATAAAAGTAGGTATCAGCGAGTTTCACTATTAATGAATTAAGAGCTTTAATGCAGGAAGGTTCTCTCCAGAGCTGAGTTGTGTTTTCAGGTGATAACCAAAATGAAAATGAATTTTTGAATTTATAATTAAGGATTGTTGGCATTTGTTTTAGTATCTAACATATGCAGTAGGCTGTATAATTTTCTAGTGGTAGCCCAAGTACATTTTAAAAAGTCATCATTGTACTGAATGGTGGATTTATGAGTCACAGACCATAGAGAGTTTTATAATCTGACATATGTAAGTGTGTTGGAGACTTCATAAATGATATGATTAAAAGTATTAGTATAGTTCACCATCCACTCACTCGATGTAGTGCTGCTCTCAGGTGCCTTCTTTTCCTCTCTGTGCTGCTCTCAGGTGCCTTCTTTTCCTCTCTGTTCTGCTCTCAGGTGCCTTCTTTTCCTCTCTTCCTTCCTTCTTTCCATCCTTCCTTTTCTGCCTCTCCTTCCTTCATTCTTTCCTCTTCATTATTTCTGTGGGTAACTCTACACTGAGTGACAAGCCAATTGGTTCCTTGTATACCAGGAAACCATTTATTAAGGTGGGTGGTAGTCATATAACCAAACTATGGCGCCTGGTGGTTAAGTGGGGAATTAGGGCGCTCCAGTTGGAGTCAGCCAGTGCAGGTTTATATCCAAGGGATGGTTGGGGTTTGCTGCTCACGTAATGCCACTTAGGGATGAGTAAGGCTGGTCACTCTCATCTTAAATGTCAGGACCAACTTGCCTAGCCCTGGGCTTCTATGCTCCTTATCAGGCAACAGGATTAGAGGATGTATTTATGTATGTATTATTTTTCTTTCACATGACATTCACATGACAATTTTTATTCACCATCAGGGAAATAGCTTGTAGGGAAGGAGTAAATGAATGGTGTCTCTTACCCCTTTAATTCAGAAAGTCTATCCTAAGGGTAACAGAAGTGTTTGAAGAATGGAAGAGCCAAACAAAAAATAAATTATTGTAATGACAGGATTAATCATAACGCAGTCTACTTCCTAGTTAACCATGTTTCCATTTACTGCTTAGTTGTACTGTATATACTTAGATTGCAGAATATGTTTTAGTTTTGGTGACTACTGAATATATATGCAAGTACAATATATTTGATGTTTTCAGCACACAATCAATACTGTTTATAAGATATGCTGAACTCAGAGCTCTCTTAGTTACTTGAGTAATTCAGGTAACTACAGTACAGACTATTGTATGCCAGTAATACCCAGTTGAAGAACTATCCCACTAGAAGTGGCCAGAAAGCCAATGTAGAAAATTATCATTATAAGTTGCAGTTTTAAATTCACTTTTGCTTGCAAGTCTACCATGTATTATAGGAAAGTGCATATCAAACTTCCACTGCTGTTTGTAAAGCAAATTTGCCAATTCCTCCAATTTACAGTTCCTGATATGTAGTAAAAGTTGGGATAATTTTTAGCACATCCGTGACTTCCAACAAGGACTGTATCCTAACACATTGTATTACTTTTTACTTGGTTGTGCTTCTGTTGTGATTACTGAATGTGTACTGTAAAGTGCCACATAGTTATGGCCATCTTAAAAATGTATTTAGGTAATCAGGTTATAGTAAAACCTTTATAAGTTGACATTTGACATATTGTAAATTTAATTAAGTTGGAATGGATTTTCTCTTGGAATTTTAAGTAATTGGAATTGCCAAAGTTCTGTATGTTGAAGCCTACTAAGGTTTTGCTGTATGTGTCTGAAGGGATCGTGCATTATGATCAGTCAGTCAAATTCCTTCTCTCCTGTCTTCTGTATGTTATCTTCACATCAGTAACTTTTGGATCATCTGTGCCAAGCTGTCTGAATATGCATTTTTTTTTTTAAATTAATTTATGTTTTTTTTTACAACAGAAAACAGTTAATTACAGTGGAATATTTTCAGTGTGCAGTGATAAGAAAGATTTGTACCTACCTTTTCACTTCCCCTGACAGTCTTAATATTTCCTTGTGTCCTTTCATATCCTTCGTCAGAGGTAAGAAATAAATACACTATAATATAATCATCTCTTTTGGCTAGTACTCATCAAACTAGAAGTCTTAAGTTGTGTTTTGCCAATGTGGCATTATAGCCTTAAGAGATCTCTCAGGCTTATGATAGCATGTGCTACATGTTAGAAAATATGCAGATTGCTTGCATATTGATCCAACAACCCCAAATTGCTTGTAGTTGCTACTGGCTATAGATGAAGTTTAGATAATCAGATTGTTAGTCTTACATAGCCAGAACATAACATAGTAGTTTCCACGTAATCCTCTAAGTAAAATAATTGGGAAAGATTTAGTGAATATCACAGTGAACAGTGATAAGATCCTTATGCAGCTGCATTGTCAGTGAATTAGTGTATTGGTATTCCCTCTTTAAAAAAAAAAAAAAAAAGAAGAAGGTATTGTTTGCTTTATTCATAGCTGTAGTTTAAAATGTTAAACAGCATGCATTGGTATCCACTTTACCTTATGGGGAAAATGCCTGTACTAATACTATTGTAACATATTGTGAAATATTGATACAGAGGCTTGTATTATCAATGCACAGTGAATATACACAGCATTCAAACCCTTGTGAGGTTTGAGGGCATGGCCATCCTCAAGACACCTTGTGGTTTTGAGTGTTGCCCAAAATACTCGTACACAACCCTACCCCTTTTACCCCATCCTCCTTATATGGTCCTACCCACCCTCTCCCACACAGACCATTAGGGTGCTGCACTGCCTGTTGTTAGATGTCATAGTATGAGAGTACACCTCATATTATGGATTTTAAATGTATGGAATCAGTTTCAAATGTTTAATGTGTATAAAATGTCCCAATGGGTGAACAAGTTCATAGTAGAAAAATGTGTATTAAAGGCCCAGTGAGAGTTAATCAGAACCAGTATATGTACACCATAACAATTCACATAAGCACAGGTTTGGTGTTTGCACAAGGCAGTCAGACAGGCAGTCCTGTGTTCTGAGATGTTAGGTTTGATATCATGAGATGTATATTTTCTGTAGTATGGAGAATGTTGAACCATCTCCCATGTAAGCTGTCCTACTGTCATTATGGGGCAGTCATATCCTCCACTGGGCAACCTGCTGTTATCCGTCCATTGTTGTCAGTGTATGTGATTGATCACTCTCATTTATGCTGTGTTGTGAATGAAACTTTATAGTTTGCAGACTGCTGATATGATTAAGCAAATGATTTTTGTTGTGTGCAAATGACACTGGTATACTGTGTTCGAGATTTTGGAGATATTTATGAGACATTCCCCAGATGATTTACTTTAATTTTAAGTCTAATATGTCTGTACATAGTGAGTATTGCAAATTATTTATTTTTATTTCTCTGCCATACATGTATTTCAGCAGTACTTTTTTACTGCTTGTTTTACTCATTTTACATAAAAATAAATGATTTTCTATTGAATACTTTGTTATTAATTATACCATTCAGTTTCTTATAAAAATCCAGAATAAGATTCAGTACATTATTTTTTTGAGAGGAAAAGAGGGATGAGGAGGGAAAGAGGGAGAGAGGAAGGGGGGGGGGAGACCCGGAGAAGCCAGTAACAATGACTGACACATGGAGCTTATTCCACTGGTTGTTTTTGTGTATAGGATTGTGAGTGTCTTGGCCTGCTTTGCTGCCGTGTCGCCTGACTGCAAAATAACCTCCTCTGAAGTCCTCGTCATTGTGTATTTGAAGGAGGGTGATTAAGCCAGGCAATCAGTAGTTACTTTTTCTGTCTTCCTCCTGAATATGACCTGCAATACACAAATATACTGCAGGTTAAACATGGACAAGGGGGAAGAAACATTTTTGAGTTTGGTCTTTCCTTTAAACAAATATTTCAGCATTTGGTTCATCTGTCAACTATTCCATATACTGTACTTTAATACTTCATTATTTGTTTTGTCAAATTTTCCCACTGGGGCGGCCTCTCAGCAGCTGCGCAGCCTCAGTAGTAATTTTGCTCCCAACCTTGGCCGTGATGGGCAACCAACGTACACGAGAGAGAAACGCACAACAGATGTTCCACCTTTTTGTCTTTACTTTTTTTTTTCACCTTAATGAAATTCACTTGTCGCACATTAAGCAACTATAGTTGATTTATTTTCACCTGAAAGAACTGGGCCATTCCCACAATTTGAACACTAAGTGGTGGTTGCATGAAAATCGATGAGCGTTAGTTGTGAGATACAAATGGGTGAATGGGTTTCCTTCGCCATTAATGAAATCGACGCCAAGGTAATAATGACTTTGATCGACCCTCCAGTGTGACTGCACTTGGCTATCGACTAAGTTGAAAGGTGTCAGGGATCTTTACCAGGTTCGAACAAACATGCTAACTATCATATATTATCTCCACCATACGTGCAGTCGATTTCAAACCCTGCAAAATATAGACATTGATTTTGCTCCACCCAAGATGCTCTCGTCCCACCACAGAAGTCCCAGGGGAGGATATGCGTCAAGCTCCTGCGACACTCACAACAACAACAAGCCAGATTGGTTCCAGAAATACCTTTCGAATTTCTATCACCCACAGAACACTTTACGCCGGGTTGGATGGGAGGGGGTGTTATCTGAGTGTGTGTGTATGTGTGTGTAGATGCTTGGGATGCTCAGCCGAATTTTTTATTTCACACATACTGTAACATAATAGCTTTGATAGTGCAGTTATTGATTAGAGCAGTGACCTATGTATGTATGTATGAATGTATGTAGTGTAGCTGCCGGCTTGCACAGACTTAGCATGAGAGTGCATGCATTTCTATACACGTTCAAGTAGTGGTTTATGGGTCTTAAAGAGCAATTGATTCGTGAAGTCGAGGAATACCCTTTTATGTCACCGGAGTAGTGCCTGGTGACTCATCTTCACCCACTGCTCCAGGCATGGCGAGGGTGTAGGTGTGAAAGGTTTTGAGTATTGGGTGGGAGGTGCCTGCCATTGTTCTGTGCAAGTGGGTATGAGAGAAAGGCTGTATGCTACCATGGGAGATATCGACAAGGCGCGACCATCTGTGAGCACCTGTAAAGACATACTACTGCAACCTCTTAAAAGTTTTCATTGACTCTACCACTAGAGGTTCCAACGGCAAGCCTATACAGAGCGGGATGACCACTTTCACTGTCAAGCATCACTTTTCATCACAAACAAGGATAAATCATAAGCTCATCATACTTTACCTCAAGTAACATCTCAGTCAACCACTTCAGTCAAGTACCCGTAAATTCCATAACACATACTGGGTATGCTGTATAAAAATAAAAAAAATCGCCTCTCCTACTTTCCTCTAGACTTCGAAAGCCAGGATTGTGAGCTGACGCTGACCACACAAATCTGTGGGGTTGCTGATGATTCACCACACTTTTTCGAATTGTTTGAACAGTAAAACAGAATAGGCGACAGAACCTATGATGCCGACTGTATATTGACCATATTCTCATGAGATATGCAAGTTCAAAGCACTGGAATTATATACAGCTTCGCTGAGTCGGTAGGATGAAACACTTCTCAGATAAAATCTGTTCATTCGCATGAGGTTTAGTTTATGCGAGCTGAGCTTCCGATACGACAGACACGAACATGAGATGATTAAAATAGATAAATAAATAAACGCATACACTACACACGCAAGAAAGCTCCCAGTAGCTCTATGAACAAAGACCATAAAATTGATATCAGTCGAACCAGGACACAGCCCCACGGACTCGAGAGGCACATGTGCAACAGCACAAAAAAGGGTTTTCGCTCAGTAAGATCGTCGTCAGTGGACGGGAGGTGGAGGCTACAAAGCTTCCCCTTCACAAATTTTAAAACAGGCAGTTATTTGCCTTTTAATGACCCTTGTGCAGTCGATAGACATAGATCTATTTTAACTCTTCACTCCGATGGCGTGCTTTGGTTTTATGCTTGCTACCCCCAACAGATTTTATTTGTCCTTAGAGAGACTTCTTTCCGCAGCGGTTAGATATGGCTTTTGTTTACGTCTTCAGTGAAAGTCTCCTCTGAAACTATCTAAATGCGTCTGAAGACAGCAAGAATAAGCTAGAAAATGTCGTTGGAGCGAAAGGGTCAACTAACTCAAAAGGATGAATATACCTCAGGGTGGAAGGAGTACTTCATTCTTTACCGGACGTTTGTTTCGGACTACAGTATATGCGAATCAAAGTCGGAAGTGTCCATGTTTCTCAAACAGTGGCCTTGATCAGTCCATACAACTTTTAAATAATAACAGCATACGGGGCTTAGAAACGTTTAATAAGGGCACACACACACTCTTGCCCGAAACCTGTGATTGACAAAAGACGAGGCGCAGCCTACGTAATGGCTACAGTATTAGCTATGGTTTGGCAACAACTCTTGGAGCTCTTGGAGGGGTGTTTTTGAAGGCATATATAGACGTAATTGAATAATTATCCTACGTGATGGCAACACGCTATGATAAACAACGCCTTGGATGTCTGACGTCATGTGTAGCCATAAGTCTCTGACGTCATGTTTGCTCATAATCAATTATTGAAACGTTATGAGCCAATATCTTCAGTAACTTATTTTAGTGCATATTTTGATCCAGCGTTTTTACATTTTTTTTTTTAAATTTTCCCCTTTTTCCCCTTGAAAAATGTGTATTAGCCACTGACTTATGGTAACCGACATAAATGATCTTCGCCTCGGGACCATAGTTCGTCAGTCATGTGATTCGGGGGGAAGGTAGAGGGTGTGCAGAATTTTTTCCCCCTCATATTTCTTCGTACGACGTTTCATCTGACAGTAATGAGTTTTTCTTTATAAAACGTATAAAGTGATAGATACTGCTGATAACAGTGATGGTTTCTAGGATGTGCACGGTAGAGGAATAATGATACTGACGAGGACTTTGAAAACGAGTGTTGCGTGCCGAAGTGAGGATGGGCTAAGGGAGGAGACGCCACTTCTCTAGCAGGGTACCACAACAAAGCTCATCGATAGTTGAGCGGCGGGACATAGGTCATCTGTTTTGGGAAGAAAATAGGACAGCTAACACGGTAAGTTAAAAAGATATTCTGTGAACTGTATTGTTTTCAAGGACATTTTATCGGTGCATTTAGATACAGTATACACTTGATGTAGTGCTGCCTACTTCTTCCTTAGCCTTTATCCATTCTTTTTCTGTGCCTGCCCTCCTTTCTTCCTATTTCTCCTATATTTCCTGTCACTTCTTACTGCTTTTCTTTCCTTTAGAGGTGGCATTACATTGAGTGACAAGACAAATGGTTTCCTGTAAGCCAAGAAACCATTTACAACGCTGGGTGGTAACCATATAACCAAACCATACGTGCTCCCTACGTGTCAACAAGTGGGTTGGTGGAGGGTTAGTGCCCCTCCCCGTAAAAAAAAAAAAATAAAGTCAAATGGCCACCCCTTACGGGATTATGGTGTCTGGCAATAGATAGATAGATACATATTTTCACGTGGGTATAGGCTACTTGATTGCACTTTTGGATATTAATATTTTTGCGGATACAGTATAGAGTTAAATTTGTGGATATATTTACTTTTACATGTGGATATTGAGGTAAGAAATACAGAGATAGGAGATAACAATAGACGAGTGAAACAGCTGACAGATCGAGAACGACAGAAACACGACAGTACCCTCCATGTAAAATCCTTTTTGTTTTCACCGCAATCACCGAATCGCACTGGCTGTGGAGGAGGCGTAATTCCTTTTGTACCCATCGCGTCTCTTCTCATCCTCTCCACACGTCCCTCAATTTTCTTCATTTTCTTCTCACAGACGTTCATTTGCGCGCACTCTCTTGTCCCCTCCCCATTGCCTCCTCCTCCTCCCCTGAAATCCCCCGTCCATTCCCCCCACTCCTCTCCACCGCCAACCCGACACACCATAATAGTGTTAAGCTCGGGTTTCGAAGTCTCCGGTACGCGAATTAGACGGTAGTAATGTGATCAGAGTCGAGACGCGCAGACTGG
>JAGKTI010007151.1:0-14355 GCA_018397915.1 Birgus latro
GGTGGAAGCAGTTAATTTCATGTCCAGTCCTAACCTAACCTAACCTAACATTGTGTTAATCATAATTTCCTGCTTTTATTTTAATTCTTTCATGCATGGTTATTAAGTGCACCAGCTATGAAAAAGGTGGAAGCAGTGAATTTCATGTCCGGTCATAACCTAACCTAACCTATGGTTACCATAAAGATTTTCATGCCTAATCTGTTTTCGTCATGCTGTTAATGTGTTAAAAAATTACCCTAAATGTTAATCATAATTTCCTTGCAATTTAATTTTTCCATGCATGGTTCTTAAGTAAAACAGCTAGAAAAAAGGTGGAAGCAGTGAATTTCATGTCCGGTCCTAACCTAACCTAACCTAACCTAACATTGTGTTAATCATAATTTCCTGCTTTTAATTTAATTCTTTCATTTATGGTTATTAAGTGCACCAGCTATGAAAAAGGTGGAAGCAGTGAATTTCATGTCTGGTCCTAACCTAACCTAACCTATGGTTACCATAAAGATTTTCATGCTTAACCTGTTTTCATCATGCTGTTAATGTGTTAAAAAATTACCCTAAATGTTAATCATAATTTCCTGCTTGCAATTTAATTTTTCCATGCATGGTTCTTAAGTAAAACAGCTAGAAAAAAGGTGGAAGCAGTGAATTTCATGTCCGGTCCTAACCTAACCTAACCTAACATTGTGTTAATCATAATTTCCTGTTTTTAATTTAATTCTTTCATGCATGGTTATTAAGTACACCAGCTATGTAAAAGGTGGAAGCAGTGAATTTCATGTCCGGTCATAACCTAACCTAACCTAACCTAACCATTTTTCTGGTAGCATTTTACATCATTTACTGTATTTGATGCTTTGTATCCAATAATTTAGTGCATTAAATGTGAGAAAAGATGATTTCCATGTCAGATACTTACTTATACTATGCTGGCAAGTTCTGAGCTCCTATGACTCACTCACCTCTAAATCATCATTTTTTGGTTAAAATTCAATCATTTCATGCTATATGTGCATTATTTATGTGAAAAGGGACCTAAATAAGTGCTATACATGTCCAGTAGGGAGGTAGGAAGGTAGTTTTCTGATTTAGGTTAGGTTAGGTTAAGGTCATGAAAAACCAGTGCTGGAGCTTCAGGACCAATATCCGAACAAAACCAATATCCGGACATGCCTTTGGCTCTATTATGTCGGATAATGGAGGGATTACTGTATATTACTTTTTGGTGTTGTTTACCCAAATACTGCTCTTTCCGGTGTGCAATACAGAAAATATAACATGGCCGTGACAGTTGCCAGATACCACTTTCTGAGCGAAAGGTACTGGGAATCGGGACATTAATTTTTTTGGGCGATTGTACATACAGTAGTGTTTAGGCAAGGCATTTTTTGGTTTTCAGTGTTTTCTCTGCATGGTTTTCTTGGTGTTTAGCATTACTCTGGATATTTCTATGTGTGTTTTGATATCTAAATATGCCTGAATGACCAGAAAACACCGCCAAATTAAGCGTGGGTATTGTACAAATAGGTTAGGTATAGGCTGGAGGTGGGTATTGGTAGGGTCTGGGTGTGGTAGGGGAATAGTGTCTATTATCCAGATGTTGCCACTACCCAGACATGCCTCTGGCTCTATTATGTCCGGATAAATGAGAGATTACTGTATAGTACCGTAAAATATGCATGTACCATTTGTATTTTAGTTCATCATTTATGATGTTCAGTTACTGACACATAATCAAGCATTTACAGATCATGTAATTATCATCTACTATATACTGAATTTAAGCACTACTCCTGTTTGTTGTATCATTTTACAGTTCAATGATACGTATATATGGTAAAACTGACTGATACACAAATGGTGAGCATGCTGGCCATACAATAATTTGGTGTAGAAATTTTGAAGGTAGTAAGGCACGTGTAAAGGTAAATGGACACCTCAGTGAATGGTTCATGATCAACGTCGGCGTGCGACAAGGTTGCGAGATGTTCCTATGGTTGTTCAATATATATATATGGACAGGGTGATGAGAGAAGTAAAAACATGAGTAACTGAGAGGGGGATGGCATTGGTAATGAATGATGATGGATGGAATATCTCAAATTTGTTGTATGCTGATGATGCAGTACTACTTGCAAATACTGGACAAGAACTTGGTAGACTAGTGCAGAGTTTTGTTGATGTCTGTGAGCATCATGCCTTGAGAGTAAGTGTAGAAAAGAGCAAAGTGATTGTTACTGAGAGAGAAGGTAACTCCCAGCGTGATGTTACAGTGAATGAAGAGAAACTGGAATTGGTGAGAGAGTTCAAATACAGTACCTGGGCATAGTGATAGAAGAGGGAAGAAAATGTGCAAAAGAAGTGGAAAGTAGAGTGACACAAGGAAGGAAAGTAGCTGGTGCTATGAAGGCCTTGATATGAAAAGCAGAGGCTTCAGTGTTGCAGCTGCACGAAGCTTACACGATGGAGTGTTTTTAACAAATGGATGTGAGACTATGGTGTGGCATGAAAATCATAAGTCAAGAGTGACAGCAGTGGAGATGGAACTGCTGAGGAATGTATGTGGAGTACAGACAGTGGATAGGATATGAAATAATGTGATTCATGTAAGATGTGGAGTGAAGAAGTCTGTGGACACCAGAATCAAAGAGAGTGTACTGATATGGTATGGTCATGTGGAGAGAATGGATAACAAGAGAGTAGTAAAAAAGGTATATCTGAGTGAATCTGAAGAAGGGGAGGAGGTGAGGTAGGCCAAGGAGAAGGTGGAGGGACATGGTGGATGAGTGTGGGAGGAAGAGAGGTTTGGAAGTCAGTGAGGCTATGGGACTGACAAGAGATCAAGCTGGCTGGATGAATATTGTGAGGGGAAGTGCATAATCAGGGATTTGGCTCCCCTTTTTAACGTGACAGCGTCCAGATTGACTCTAACGGAAAAGTTTATGTGAAGCTACAGAACATGGTGAATGTTCTTGGTGTAGTAGTAATAGTAGTTGTTCCCTAAGCAGTCTGGCCGAACAGCCCCGAGTCCCTAAGGAAGGCCATGGCCAAGACTGGGCTTTCCCACAGAGCTCTCAAGGAGTGTATGTTGTGTTGTTGGCATAGGTGATTGTGTGCAATGCAGTCTTCCATAATGTGCTTAATAGAATGGGGTGCTGTGTTGCATTTAGGACAGGCGTCAGAGTTGGAGTCATCCAGCCTCTTCTGATAACTTAAGAGGGCTGGATGATACCCACATCTCAGCCTGGCCAGGTGGACCCTGTCCTCACAAGGGAAATAGGATTCAGAAGGGTGGATATCAGAAGGCCGTGCATGCAGCTGTATTGTCTTTTAGTGACTGAATGGAACAGCGAGTGATTTGAGTATGGATATGCTTCTGGAGGCTGGTCTGAGGTGGGTGAGGGGGCAGAGATGACAGTACAGGGTATTTGTGTATGATATTGTGCCCTGGGTGTTGTTTTCATGTTCCTTGGTGCGTGTGGATGTGCTGCCATGTAGTGTAGTGGATGTTGTGGGTTTGTGGAGGCTGCAGCAGGAACTTGGGTGCCTCTCATGTCTAGGTGATCCTTGACTTTGAAGACTTTGGTTTCTTGCTGTAGGTGGTCTGTGGGTGTAGTAGCTGTGCAGCCTGTGATTATTTTTAAGGCCTTGTTCTGTATGGTCTGTAGAGTGTTGTAGTGTGTTTCAGTGAGGTTAGGAGTCCAAGCAGGGCTTGCATAATTCATCACTGAATGTATATATTGTTTGCATACTGTGGTGGTGGTTTCTTTGTTGTGTCCAAATGTTGTATGGGCAAGTGACCTCAAGGCTTGGTGTTATTTTTAATGTTTGTTATGTGTTGTTTAAATGACACTGATGTACTGTATGTTACACCAAGGATTTTGGGTGTGTGTGTCTGTGGGGTATGGGAGTGTTGTTTATGGTGAGGAGTGGAATGTGGCTGTGTTGTGCAGTCCAGTTTGTAAGAAGGGTTACTGCAGATTTGGCTGAGGCTATTTTGAGCCTGCTTGTGGTGACCCATTCGTGTAGTGTGTTGAGGTAAGGTTGGAGGATGTGTGTAGCTGTGTTTGTGTTCTGGTGTGTACATGTAAGTGTTATGTCATCTGCATCGGAAGCTATACGTATCTGTGGTGTGTGGGGTGTCGGTATGTCGTGCACGTATAGGTTAAAGAGTGTAGGGGACAAAATGGATCCTTGAGGGACACCATCTGTGAAGTTACATGTGCACATCTGCCTGCTGAAAAGTTTGCCAGCCATCTTTTTGTGTTATTGTGCATGTTTGTGCTGAATATTTTATTTGTGACGTTGTGGTGGGGGAAGGCATCAAAATCTTTGCTAATGTCTAGTGTGACTAGGAGTGTTCTGTGTGGTGGCCTAGCTGAATTCATGCCATCAAAAACTCTTTGTGTAAGGTCTGTAAGAAGAGTTTTTGTGGAGTGTAGTGGCCTAAAACCGTGATGTGATGGGGCGAGGGGGAGTGAGGTGTAACTAGTTGTAGTACCAGTCGTTTAGGGACTTTAGAGGGGGTGCAAAGGAGTGTGATGGGGCAGTGTGAGGAAGGTCACGTGGGGCCATTGTTGGGTTTAGGGATAGTTATGATAATGCCATGCTTCCAGATGTTGGGTGTTATGTTGTGTGAGTGCTGTAGTATGATATGTTGGTGAGTGCTTGTATGCCTTGTGGTCCAAGGTGTTTAAGGTGAATGTTTCTTATGTTGTCTGGTCCACTGGCAGATGAGTGCTTAAGGTTGCTAATGATGTGCTTCATCTGGTTGTAAGTGAAAGGTGCATAGCCTGGGTCTGTGAGGAACTGTCTCTTACGTCAGATGATATGTCGGTCGTCGCTGTGGGGGCTTAGATGGCCGACATGTGACAAGTGATTGACGAGAGTGTTTGCTTGTTTGTTTGAAGGTATGGTGTCTGTTGTTGTGATGGCAGGATGTGATTGTGTAGTGCTGCTGTTGGAGGGTGTGATGCTGTTTAATGTTTTGTAGAGTTTGCTGGTGTTTGTTTTGTGGTCAAGTGTTTGGAGATAATTATTCCAGTTTAGTGTTTGCTGTTCTGATATTTTATTGTTTATTTGAGTGTTGAGTTTTTGTATTTGTTGTACGGTGTCTTGTGTATGGGATGTTGGGGAGTGTTGTAGTGTGTCTCGTTGACTGATGAGGCCTTGAATTTCTGGTGTGAAGTTGGAGTTGTGTCTCTTTCTGTTGCCCCTAGGGATGTGTGAGTTGGGAGCATGGTAGTGAAATGGCAGGGGACAGAGTGACATGGAGGCGATTTGTTTGTGGCCACCCCATGTGGGATTGAGGCGTCTGGCAATAGATAGATAGATAGATTGTATAATTGTATTGAAAGTGCAGACAGCAGTGTTGATGTTTGTGATGGATGTACTGTCTAATGTTTCAAAATGTTGTTCTGTTTCAATTGTGAAGGCCTCCCAGTTGGCTCTCTTATAATTAGTGTATGTGTGTCTGTGGCCAGCTGGGATGATTCTGGTTCTGGTAGTGATGATGACTGGGAGGTAATCAGATTCATGGGTTTTGACCACTCTCCAATATGTTGTGGGGGCAAGGCTTGGGGAGCAAAAGGTGATGTCTGGGAATGATGAGAAGAAGAGGGCTTCGTTTTGGCTTGTTTTTGGTGTATCAGATAGGGCCAGGATTCTGGGGGCTTGAATAAAGAGTGAATGGAAGTGTGGCCCATTGGAATGGGCAAATTTGGACGTTGCTACTCCTCACCCTACCCTAGGGTGGGAAAGGAGGTCCGGATGATGATGCTGATGATGATAAATTATAAATGAGTACTGTAAAGCAAACATAACCACAATACCAGAACAGCTGCAGCTTGACACACAATACATTGTAATCAGTGTGTCAATTTCGGCTCCTCAAAAATATGTTATGCAGGATCCTTAGATACATAGGTATAAAAGATTTGCACTGATACACTGTACAGCCACAATTCACATGTAAGGGTGTACACATGTGAATTCTTGTTTACTGAAATATTCAGTGGGTACTATAAAAGCCAAATCTCCTATGGATCTACTGTAATGACACTATTCTATTGTATACTCCTGGAGAAGAGTTTTTGGAAGCTGGAATTTTGGATTTGGGAGTTTGTACTGAATGAGTTAGTGTGGACATAAAAAATATGGTCTTATTTTTGTAAACAATACTTCAAATTCACTCATAAACTGATGCTGAAGAGGGACACCTTCACTTGGTGGCAGCAATAACCCAGGCAACTCTACTGCCTAGTTACACAAATGTACCTGAACTCTATAGCCTTCTAAAGGAGAATGGTGGACTTCAGAAGAAGGACAACCTCAGCCTGCAGTCCACCAAGCTAATGTCCACATGAGCCCAGAGCTATAACAATAATAAAAGGTAAATTTTTGTTTAATAGCAAATGGTTTCTACTTCACACACATGAAAAAAAAAAAAAAAAATCTTGCTATAGTCGCAGCGCACGACTCTGAGGTTGTCCTGGCAAACTAACATTCAAAAGTGCATCCGATTTCGTATCATATTATACACTATCTATCTATTGCAAGACGCCTCAATCCCGCACGGGGTGGCCACAAACAAATCTCCTCCATGTCGCACTGTCCCCCGCCATTTCACTACCCCGCTCCCAGCTCACACCCCCCTCTCTCATATACCTCTCCACTCCATCCCTCCATCTCATCCTCGGCCTCCCCCTCCCTCTCACCCCCTCCACCTCATTCACATACACTCTCCTCGTCAGTCTTTCACTCTCCATCCTATCCACATGCCCAAACCACCTTAATGTGTTTCTCCTAGCACTTCCTATCATGTCCACAACCACACCACAGCACTCCTTCACTTCCTCATTTGTTAGTCTGTCTCTCCATGTGACTCCACATGCTCCTCTCAAATAACTCATTTCCACTGCTCTCACTCTTGACTTCTGTCCTTCCAACAGGGTCCAAGCTTCACTTCCATATGTTAGAGTTGGTATCACAATACTGTCATGTAACAACTTTTTCACTTCCATGCTCACCTCCCTGTTTCTTATCACTGCTTTCAATGAACCAGCAACCTTCCTTCCCTGCTGCATCCTTTCGAGCACTTCACCCTCCAGACTTCCATCCTTACTCATCACACTACCCAAGTACTTAAATGCACTCACATTCTCCATATCCTTCCCATCCAATCTCACTGTACATTCACTGGCTTCACTTCTCTCGAAGACCATCACTTTACTCTTCCCTACATTCATCTTTAGATTTTGTTTCTTACCCACTCTCCCAAACTCATCTACCAAGCCTTGCAGCTCCCCTTCGTCTTTGCTCAACAACACGGTATCATCTGCAAACAACAGTACAAGGATTTTCCAAACACTGACCTCTCTCACTAGGGCCACTCCAACATCCACTGCCCGACCTTGTATCTCTTTTATAACCCCATCCATGTACAGATTGAACAACCATGGAGACATGACACATCCTTGTTTCAATCCAACCTTCAAATGGAAAGATTCACTCAGTTTGCCATCCACACACACTGCAGCCTTAGCACCCTCATACATACTCTTCACTGCCTTCAACAACTTCCCATCCACTCCGTATATTCTTAATACCTTCCACAATCCTTGTCTATCCACCCTGTCATATGCTTTCTCCAGATATATGAAGGCTGCATACAACTTCTTGCCCTTCTCTAGAGACTTTTCCACTAAGGATCTAAGAATGAATATCTGGTCTACACAACCTCTTCCCTTCCTAAAACCTCCTTGTTCCTCTCCAACTAATTCCTCTGTGATTTCCCTAACTCTGACAATAAGTATCCTACCATATACTTTTCCTATTACACTGAGAAGGCAAATGCCCCTGTGATTACCACACACTGCTTTTTCCCCTTTTCCTTTATACAGAGGAATAATTATACCTGACTTCCAATCCTCTGGGACTCTACCTTCCTCCCAAGCCAATCTACACACCTTCCACATCCATTCTATTACTATCTCTCCCCCATGCTTCAGCATTTCACCACACACTCCATCAATTCCTGGGGCTTTCCCCATTTTAACTTTCTTCACTGCTTCCACCATTTCCACCCTACTGATTTCTTCCTCTCTTCTCGCAAACCTCCTTCTCCCCGTCATTCCCCAGCCATTTATACTTGCATTACTTTCATTCTCTATGTTCAACAGTTCATTAAAGTGTTCTCTCCATCTGTTTACTTTTTCTCCCTTCTCTACTAGTAATCTACCATTTTTATCTTTCACACCCCCACTGCCTTCGTTGGCACCCTGTCTAGCTCTCTTTACCTCCTTCCAGAACATTTTCTTACATTCTCTCCACCTTGCACTCAAATTCCTTCCAAATTCCTCATCCACTCTCTTCTTACTCTCTCTTACTAATCTTTTCACCTCTCTCCTCCTCTCTACATATAACTCTCTCGTCTGTCTCTCAGCTTCTTCGACGCCCCTGTTCCTCATCCACTCATTATATGCTTTCTTCTTTTGTGCCACAGCCTCTCTCACCTCTTCAGTTCACCATGCTGTTCCCTGAACCCTCTTTCGTCTTCTCTTCACCCCACACACCACCTCACATGCTGCACAGATTTCTTCTGTGAATATCTTGCACACACCTTCCACATCCCCCATCTGCTCCAATCTATATTTACCCAATCGCTCCTCCACTTCCCTTTTATATTCAGCCTTTATTCCATCCTCTTGTAACTTTTCTACCCTCTTTGTAACAAATACTTCCTCCTGTCCTTCCCTTCTTCTCTTCCTCCATCTTGTTTGGATTCTGATTCTGGCCACCACCAAGTGGTGGTAAGAAAGTCCACTCCCCCAACCTCTATATACTCTTGCATCCATTACACATCTTCTCATCCTTTCATCCACACACACACATAGTCAATCATTGCCTTCCGTTCATTCATTCCACCGTCCACCTTTCTCACCACTCGCCATGTATACCTATGGATCATTTTGTGCCTGAAGAGGGTATTAGCTAACACCAACCCCCTCCCAGCACAAATGTCCACTAAAGCACTGCCATTCTCATCCATTTCTACAGGCACACCCCACTCACCAACCACTCCATCCACCTTCTCATTCTCTACTTTTCCATTCATATCTCCAATCAGAAACACTCTCTCATTCCTTTCAAACTTTTCCAAGCAGGCTTCCACATCTGTCCAGAACTCTTCTCTCACTCAACTTACACGATCTTGCATTGGCGCATACACGCACACGATTGCCCACATTTGTAGTCCAACTTTCACTCTTACCCACACAATCCTTGACCCAACTGATCCATACTCTCTTACATTCTCCTTCCATCTGTTGCTCACAGCAATACACACTCCCTCTTTTGCCCTCTCATTCTCACTCACTCCCACGCATATACCCCATCCATACTCCCATTCTCTCACACCCTCAAATTCCCGTTTAGTTTCAGTTATTCCACATATATCCACTTTTGTACTCTCAAGCACCTGTACAGTCTCTCTCTCTTTCACCTCATCATTCATACCCCTTACATTCCATGTTGCAATCTTTACCACGTCCTTTGTCCGGTCCTTTTTCATCAACTTTTGGCCAGTCCTAGTCCGAGGCTTCTTGTTCGTATTTTTAGTTAGTTGTTTTTACGGGATGGGGCACTAACACAAATCATATAATTATGCACGAATATAGTATAGGCTACATGAATATTATTATACACGAACATATTATATATGAATAACATACGTCTCATATTATACACGAAATCAGACTTACTTTTGAATGGTAGGTTGCCAGGGCATGATAATAACAACCTCAGAGTCGCATGCAGCAACTATTATGACATTTAAGATAAAAGAACACAGTGTTCAATTGCTGAAAGCTGTGACACCATTTCTTCCACACTTATTCATTAATCTATCCATGACTTACTACATATTATTCCCTAACAGTGTAGTGTTTCTACAACTTACCTGGGTCAGTGTAAGGGTAGGGTGGTGCAGGGAAGTCATCTCTCTCAATCCGCGAGACATCCCCAGAGGCTGGTTTGCGACCGCCAGGGTAGTGGGCCAGGATGATGGGTTCCTCATTGTTCATATGAGGGGACTTGGGTCTTGGAGTATCTGACTGCATTTGGTCTACAAGTACACGCATCCCGAGTCGGCTTGATGTCTTTGGCAGGGACAGCTTACGTCCATCATCTGTAGAGGAATAAATGATAATTTTGGAAGATTATTGTACTAATTAAAAATACTCAAAAACACATTGTTATAAACTAACAGAGGAGTAGCATTATCTGCATCCAATTGGTTCTATACTCTCGTACAAGAACAGAGAAATCGAGAACCTGAACACACAAATGTATAAGAAAAGGATGACTGGTTTGGGGATTGGTGAATAATTACTCTTATACGGTTTCTGAAATCCTCCACCTAACCGCCAACTAAGTTCGAACCCTTTGGGCATTTAGTAAATAGTTTTACACGAGATCAGATATTGTAATATGTACTACAGTACAAGCAGTACAGAGTGCACTGAATGTGAGGCAGGGTGATAAGGAGAATGGATGTTTGTGTGAGGCTTACTGGATGGAAAGATTACTGATCTGATGCTTACTTTTTTTCAATGGCACCCATATTTGTATTATTCTTCTTTATGCTAATGGTCACTCCATCATTGCCTGGTCACATTAATTATTGTTCAGAAATATAAGCCATAGATCATTCTGAGGACTGGGGAAGATGGAGTTAGTTATGCAATGCTTTGTTTTGGTATGGAGGTTTTTTTGCTCAGTTCCCACCCACTTGATCAACTGCCTGAATATTCATGTAGCTTGTCAAAATTATCACTCAATTTTGTTATTTTAATGCTAAAAAAAAATTATCAATGCAAAGATCATATTCAGGATAAATATGGCACACTTTGGCCCCAGGTGTTTGTTTTCATGTGATGAGTTGGAGGTTATTTCCCAATGAGCTTCTGATGAACAAAAAATGTCAGCACCAAAACTCTCCAATATGTTTCACATGTAAGTCATCAGACAAATTTAAGTGTGCATGACTTTTTATTAATGTATTGTAAACATTTCTAAGAATATTCTTGAAGTGGGTAGGTCAATTTACAGCATGGAGATTTGATACCACTTAGGATCAGTGCATGTTATACAAATGATATCTTCAATGTTATTCTGTACATTTTATACCAAAGTGGTCAAGCCGACTCAGGCTTAGTGCAGCTGCTGCATCAGACAGATCTGCAAATAATATACATTACAAAAACCTTTTCAATGAACAGCCCAGCCAAGCTCATAAACACTTACTGGGAGGTCGGTGGAAGTGCGGTGACTTGGGTGGAGGTCGATCGTAAGGGTCAAGAGGGCGGCGGAGGTACCCTTGCGAGGGCTCTGCTGTGAGGTAGGAGTATGTGTAAATGCGTGTCACATCTACAGGACTCTGTGAGGACTTGTACTCCCGCAAGATCAATCCCGGTGAGCACGTGCGGTATGGGCCAGAAAACTGTAGAATATGTATCTAATTAGGTCAGAGTATAATATGCTAAATGGGTGAATAATTGGCTATATACTTTGGGACCATACTTTACTGTATTTATTATGAACTATAGGAGCCTCAAAAATGCAAGTTTAGGACATAATAATTTAGCTTAAATGTACAAGATACTAAGTGTTGTGTTGTTCTTATCATATCATTAATGTCTATTTAGCAGTGTGGAAAAACATTAGTAGGTGGAATACAACACATGAGCCTTTTCCAGAAACTGCTAAGTGTAACACAGTTGAGGCAGGTGAGGGTGCATGTGATGGAATGTGACCAGATTATGGCTGAAAGATTATAAACTTGGCCTGTTAATGAAAAAACATACTGTAGTAAGTGTCTGTTATTCCATTACTAACGTCAAGCAAGCGTCTTTTTACGTTAGGCATAGCATATTGTCTGGTGGTCTACTATTTAGGAGCCACCACTTGGAATGATGACCTCGTTTTGCACATACAGTAGATTTAAAACTTCAAGTGACTATTAAATCATGTAATGTTATCAAAAGCATGGATTAATTTTCTACCCTTAAATATTCTTGATTTTAGTAACCTAACCTCAGGGCACTACACCCTGAAGGAGGTAATTACTGGTAGACAATTTATGATGAGGCTGGGTACAAACTCAAGTTCAAGAACTACAATGTGAGACTGAAACAGCAGTTAATCCTACTCAGAGCAGTGATCTCATTAAGGAATTATTTTCCAGATAATACTAGATTACAGTACAATATATTTCATTCTATACAAAAATACAGTTACATAATTTATGGCTTGTGTGGTTACTGAAGTATGCTGTGAATGAATACCATCATCGTTTCATTTTTATTTTTGAAGGCTCCAACATGCTTGCATGCGTCGGCCTTGGTCACCTAATAGCGGCTCTCCATGCTTTGGCAGCCTCCCTGTTCAATCCCTTAACCCTTAATGACCTCGTCCTATGTCTTTCTCAGTCTAACCCTCCCCCAATATTAACACTTCTCACCCACTGCACCCAATTATCATCCCCCATCCTCTCCACATGTCCAAACAACCTCAGCCTACCTCTCCTCATCACAACACCAATACACTCCAGTCCCATCCTACCTCTCAACTCTTCTATCGTAAACCCAGCCCCCCCAAGCCTTGCACGCAGGGACACACTGCACATCCACCTAATCATTGTCATTTCTGTATGTTTAAGCCTGTGAATATCCTCTTCCTTTACTGCTCAGGTCTCACTACCATACAGCATCACACTCCTAACACATGCTGCATACAAAGACCCCTTAGCACATAAGGAGAGTCCTCTCAATGTCAGGAGAGGCAACAGCTCCCTGAACTTCTTCCAAACACTTCTCACCCTAGCAACTGAGCTAGCTCCAGCCTCACATCCGGCACATAACATGTCTCCCAAATAACAAAACTCTTCCACACACTCAAGAGACTCACCAGCAAGTTCAATCCTTTCACACCTACCAATCTCCACCTGGTCTCCCCGACACGCCACACACATAAAAGCAGCATTATCTTGCAGTCTACCTCTAATACCACTACATCTCTTGTGCACCCATTTATCACAAACACTGCACAAGATGGAATTACTTCCCACACCTTTGAGGCAAACTGCACATCATATCAGTCTATATTGTATACACTGTACAGTAATTACCAGCTAGCACACACCTGTCACTGGCAGGCAGCCCTACTATACACATTCAAACCTTGTTTTATGGGTAATGAAGGGTCAGGGAGTGGAAAACTTTTGAGTGTAGGGTGAGACATGCATGTGGAAACTTTTAGGGGCTTTGTTTGAGAGACAGAGTTTGTATATGTCACAGAGGGAACCACGACAGGTGTGAATATGTGAGAATGCATGAAAGGACATACTGCTGCACCCTCTCAAATGTTTGCCCCTGGGTGGAACTAATCCTTGTTCAGAAGGATTGGTAAGTATGTGCTTTACCAACCTGACCACTGGAGGCCTCACCCTATATTATGCTGGGCAATAAAAATACCATGAAAGTGTGGGAAGGATGAAGTACTGTACTGTACTGACACACTTGTACTGTAGTACTGTACATGTTAAGAACTAAGGCTAGATGAGACTCAGAAAGAAAGACCTGTGATGAAAACTTGCATTCAACCTTAAACATATGCTGCATCTATTTCTCTGTTATGGAAATATGTAACAATGAGACTAATTCATTCCTAAAGCAATTCTGCATATATATAAATACAAATATAAATATAAACATATATATATATATAATACATATACTCATTAATATATATATATATATATATATATATATATATATATATATATATATATGGTAGGTGGTGGCGACCATCATCCACTCACTTGATGTAGTGCTGCCTACTTCTTTAGCCTTTATCATTCTTTTTCTGTTCCTGCCCTCCTCTTTTCCTATTTCTCTCATCTTTCCTGTCACTTCTTATTGCTTTTCTTTCCTTTACAGATGGCTTTACACTGAGTGACAAGCCAAATGGTTTCCTGTAAGCCAAGAAACCATTTATAGCGCTGGGTGGTAACCATATAACCAAACCATACGTGCTCCCTATGTGTCAACAAGTGGGTTGGTGGAGGGTTAGTGCTTTACATTGAGTGACAAGCCAAATGGTTTCCTGTAAGCCAAGAAACCATTTATAGCACTGGGTGGTAACCATATAACCAAACCATACATGCTCCCTACGTGTCAACAAGTGGGTTGGTGGAGGGTTAGTGCCCCTCCCTGTAAAACAAACAACTCAGAGTCAAATGGCCACCCCTTACGGGATTGTGGCGTCTGGCAATATATATATATATATATATATATA
>JAGKTI010007151.1:19183-37927 GCA_018397915.1 Birgus latro
TTACCTAGCCTACACAAGACTGACTGCATCATACAAATCCTTGTATCATACAAGTCATGGAAACTCTCAATAAACACGCAAGAGATGGATTATCATCATTCATAAATTTCCGAGTAGTGTACCTCTATGATGGGGCATAAACATCATTTTCAACATTAACACTCAAAATACACTATTATGGGCAAATGATAAAGGCACATCACTACTGTCATATAACTTAAGTCATTCTTACAAGACAAGAAATACTTACTTGAAAAGGATAAAAATTAATTATAGAGTAAAACCTCTATATAACAGACTTCAGTAGACCGGAATTCGCCACCGGACTAAACTCCTATATGTCAGAAAAAGTCTGATAAAGCCAGAAAGCAGTCTGGATTGCCTGACAACCTCAGCTATGTTCACCACAATATGACATGTAAAAGACATGTTTTTCAGTGCACAGTACAGTATTATAATACCATTTGATTAATGAAGTGAAGGTATAACACAGTACAATACTGGAATGGTGGTGAAAACCACTGATGCAATCCGGACTAATGTCTGATATATCGGAAAAAGTCCGGATTAGCAGGGGTAAGTACCGGATGTCGCTTTTATCGGAATTTCACATATTTCGGACTGGCTTGGGCCCCAGTTAGTCCGTTATAATGAGGTCTTACTGTAGTACTTTTGATGGAGAGTATGTTTTTCTAATACTTGTTAATATAAAAGAATCCTTTATCTATGTATCCAAAGTTATTAGTTATGTGGAAAAGCAGAAGACTTGTACGGGGAAAAAAAATCACTTTGTACTGTTAAACACTGAAACATACACACTAATTCAAATTAGGAATAGTTTTTTTTTTTTTTTTTAAGAGGAAGCCAGTACTGTTTTCATAGTTTTTTGGTTTGCTACTCAGCTTCAGACTTAGAGTAAAATTTTGTGAACCGTGAATGCAAAATATCTAAAATAAGTAAAAAAAAAAAAACACTACTGGCTCCCAAGTTAGTGCACTTACATATGACTTTTGAATCTACCTATTGATGCAGAGCACACACAAAAACCTGTGTGAGTAATCTACCACAGCACTCCTAATTACCATCCCACACATACTGAGATTAGCAGGGCAAACCTGGGGCCTCACTTTTAAAACAACCTCATCCCACACTTTTCCAACACACAGAAAGTGAGTTTTTGCTGATCTTTATATATTTTTGGTAGGTGCAAGTAAATACAGTAATCATTATTTGCCTGAATGTGTCAACTATAGTAAGGTTTACTGGCAGGCTTAGAGAGGGGAAGACTGTTTTAGGGCTGCATTTTTCAAGATCTATTAGGTTTCACGGAATTCAAAATTTCAACTTAATCAGCTGGTTTACCTTTACCATACAAAAAGTGCCTAGCTTCACTGTCAGCCACATAAGATGGAAAAACTTGTCATACTAACACTTTCGTTCACCTTTTAGGATTGATAATACATGTAATACCAGTTTTTGTCAAATAAAATAATGAAGTAGTAGTAGTAGTATACTCTTATGTATGTAACAATAAATACAGTAAACTGAAAATAAAATACTGTAGGTGTCATATATACCTCTTTGCATTCCTGGTACAAAAAGGCTGATTTTTTATTACACTTATTCATTATTGGGGTTGTGAGTAAAGACTGGAAGGTGGTATTAAGTTTATAAACAATCAGAAAAATAATTCCCATGGTTATACAGTAACCATATTTCAAAAGTAATTTAGCTAACATGAATGTACAGTATTGCAGAATTCCCACAGTTGTTGAAAAGGATGAGGCTAGTGAGCTTTACTTTCAAAATGAAGTGACTATTGCTAGCCTACTCCTGTGTAATAACCCATCCTTCCAGCTTTCCATCTGGAATGATTCATTGTTCTGGGGCTTTGTTTTGAACCTTGTAGTCTTGGAACTGTTATCTCAACAGAGACTGACCAGATGTCAACATGATGAAACCACTGCCAATGAAAAATTGCAGGCAAATTTCTGATTGATTTATCTCATTTCTTTTCTCTACTACACTACAGATGTACAGTATAAATTCTGCATGTCACATAAAGTTTACCAATTTATTTTCCAATAACATGAAACTTGCACATTCCTTATTACTAACAAGGAAAATAATTCAGTGATGAAATAGAAAAATATGAGGAAGTACCTGGTATGTCAATGGGTGTTGCCAAAAAATGCTCATGTCTGATACTATTTTTTTGGTAACTGATGCATCAAGAATTCGTCCATATATTTTGTATATCTGTCAATCCAATTTATCTTCCTGAACATGCAATATTATCTGATGCAATCTTGTCATTCTCTGGAGAAAAAAAAAAGCTCTGATTCATAAAATACACTCAGCTTCTGACTGGTTAAAACATTAAACCAACAAACAAACATATTTCTGTCAGAGTAACCAACAAATATCAAAGCTGCTCCTCAGGCTACTTAAGTGTTAGTTTCTGTTGGTATAATATGCTATAATAGCAGTAAAAATAGCTGATATCATTGCTGGTGGAAAATGTGGCTTAAGAGAGTTTATCATTCAGAGATTCATAAAAGAAAAAAAAAGAGAGTTGAGGAGCATGGTGAGAATCTGAGAATGAGAAGGAAGGATAGACTGAAGTGTGAACTGTGTTTGTCAGAGTGAGGGATCAACTAGCACTATGTTTTGAAAGCCAGGCCCTCAATGCTAGCAACTCTCAACACTCTCATGCAACCTAAGTGCCTACCCTCCGCCATCGCCCCGTTGACTCTACTGTCTCGATAAACTGATGAGAGGAAAATTTGGTTATTGAAGTTACATATGTTTTCTTCCTTACTGCTATCCTTTCTATATGGCTATAATAAAATAGGTGCATAACTATGGACTACTAATGTCAAATAACATCTGTAATACAGAAATGCATAACAATACTGCAATCAGTTATCATTATGTAATAAATTACAGGCTAATCACAAAATCCATTTAAAAAATCATAACAGTCTTATTAACAACACCTATATCTTCATATTCCAAACACATACTCTACTTTCAGTCTCACTGTACACACAAATTTATATGTCTCAAAATACTTAAGAGCATTCATACCTTAAATTTCCTTATATACACAGTCATTAGTATCTTACCAAGTATTTCATCTGAATGACAACACTTATTTCGGCCATGCCTCTTTTCTTCATTTGTTATTTATTGCTTTCCTATTCCACACCTGCACAGATCCATGTCTTTTCTTTACAGCCTGTGGTAGTTATATTATCCTTATACAGTACATCCACTGATTTACAGGTTTCCTTAATACTTATACTTGAATCTATACCAAAATTATATTGTACACGCATCTACATTTTCACGTTCACTATCACGCCCACCTCCACCATTACACGCCACCTCCAATGTACACAACCCACATCTACTCTCTCACTCACTTGTGTTTCGGAGGCGGTGGAGCTCATCCCATCTAAATCCCTTTCCCTCTCTGTCTTCTGGTCTCCATTGACATGATGTCCATTAGAGAGTGCTCCGTTCAGCACTGTGCCATTCTCTGTGGGCCCAGGGCCACATCGTGGGTGCCAGATAGCAGTACCTGCACAGGCATGACAGGGTGAGTGTATAAGAGGATCATTTTGCTTAGGGTGAGGAAATATTAGGCATCCTGTCTTTACAGGAGAGAAATTACGAAGGAAGCCTGTTTAAAAAAAAATAATAATAAATAAAGTATTTACTAGGCATGGATAATGGTGTGTGGGGGCATACACTCCCACATTTTTGGCAGATCAATGATTACAGTAATTATAATAAACAAACAATGTTATCTGCCTAAGTAGCTATATGCATTATACCTCTTACATAACTGTTATCACAGAATCAATTATATGAAAAGAGGGACCTGGTAATAAAGTTTAAGGAGGCTGGTAATGAGTCAGCACTGCGGTAATTCCGGCATAAAGCACGCCCTCCTTAGAGTGCTGGATCCAGCTTTGTATACTACTAAGATTTTTTCATGGAGAGAGAACTGCATGATAAGCACTATAGGTATATTAACACGATATAGAAGTACAGATTTAATATCAATCATCAAGAATAGCAAGTACCATTTATGAACCCATGCAATAATATATCAGCTTTCATTACTTAGTGACACTGATTTAGGTTTCAGACAAACTACATTTCTATATGTGTTCCCGCCCAGCTACTATGGGTAGTTGTATAATGATAAATCTCTTACTTGAAAGTAAAGCACTTTAATCTCTCAGTTCACTATGACAGGACCCTCTTTCATCAATTATGAGTTGTGTACTGTACTTTTCTTGTTGCTAAACTATACATTCAACTGGTACAGCAAAACTCCCTGTGAAATAAAACATTAACAGCATAACTTGAACCCAGGTAGTATACCTGAAACTGAGCACACAGCACAGCTCCTTACCTTGTAAATACATCTCTTCGCCATCTCCAAAAGGATCACCACATTTGGTACAGCGGGCACATGTGGGGTGGAAGTGGTGGTTGTCACCTGCTTGCAGAACCTTCCCACTAATGAACCGGTTGCAGTATGCACACTTCACACCAAACTGGGCCTGGTAGTCCTTCTCACAGTATGGAAGCCCATCCCTGAGGATTTAGGAACAGTTGTTTTGCTGCTGTTGTTATCATTGTTGTTATTGTTGCTGCGGCCCAATGCTCATCTGAATGAGAACTCTGTGGACTGCAGGCTGAAGCTGTCCTCCTGCAGTTCACCATTCTCCATTTGGGGGACAGGGAGAAAGGGGAGAGATATCTGCATGGAGTTGCCTGGTTGCATCAGTGTCAGTGAGGGAAGATGTCCTTCTACAGCAGAAGGACACAGGGAAAAATAGCTTAGTATAACAGTGAGGATAGTGGGATGAATGTTAGATTGTGACTGGACAGTGGGGTGAGAGACGGATGAGAGTGGGGATAATGGTATGAGCAGGAAACATGAAGAGAGAGCGAGGAATGGATATGAGGCATAAATGAAAATGAGAAGCTTATAAGCGAAAATAGTGAGCGGAAAATGGTAAGTGACTTGTGCAGAGGAATCTGAAGACAATAGAAGTATATGAAGAAGCTAAGTGAATGATTAAGGACGGTGGAATCAATATGGAAAGTGAGTAAGAATGGGAATGGTGGAATGAGTGCTGGTAGGAGTAAGGACAGCAAGATGAATTGAAAGTATGAATGAGTCCAGATAGAGAGGAGCATAATGAAAGCAGTGAGTTGTGTTGAGATGGATATGGGAAGAAGTAGGGAAAATGAGATGAGATCATAAAGTGAAGCGAGTGAGAGGCTGCTGAAGAGAGTTTTGATGAGTGGGATTACTGAAGAGGGTCATGGTGAGCAGGAGGCAATGGAGGAGGGCTATGGTGAGCGGGGGGCTACTGAAGAGGGGTATGGTGAGTGGTAGGCTACAGGTGAGAGGGAGGCAATGGAAATGAGTAATGGTGAGTGGAAGGCTACTGAAGAGGGTTATGGTGAGTGGGAGGCTACTGAAGAGGGTTGTGGTGAGTGAGAGGCTACTGAAGAGGGTTGTGGTGAGAGGGAGACAATGGAAGAGGGTTATGGTGTGTGGGAGGCTACTGAAGAGGGGTATGGTGAGTGAGGATATTGAAGTGGGTCATGGTGAGAAGGAGGCAGTGGAAGAGGGTTATGGTGGGTGGTAGGCTACTTAAGAGGGTCATGGTCAGAGGAGGCAATGGAAGAACATAATAGCAAGTGGGAGGCTACTGAAGAGGGGTATGGTGAAAGGGAGGCAACTGAAGAGGGTTATGGTGATTGGGAGGTTACTGAGGTGATGGTGTGTAGGAGGCAATAGAGGTTGTGGTCAGTGGGAGGCTACTGAAGAGGGTCATGGTGAGTCGGAAGCTACTGAAGTTAGGGTGAGTGGGAGGCTACTGAAGAGGACTATGGTGGGTGGGATGCTACTGAGGGGGCTATGGTGGGCAGGATGCTACAGAGAGAGCTATGATGAGCAGAAAGCTACCAGAGAGATCTACGGTAATTAAAAAGCTATTGAGAGGGCTGTTGTGAGTAGGAAGCTGCTGAAAAGGTTACAGTGAGTGGGATGCTACTGAGAAGGCTATAGTGAGTGGGAAGCTACTGAGGGTTATAGTGGGCATGAGAGTGGGAAACTTGAGAGATATGATGAGTGGGAAGATTGTGAGAGGGTTATGGTGAATGAGAAGCCTGTGAGAGATATTGTAAGTGGGAAGCTTGTGAGGGGGTTATGGTGAGTAGGAAGCTTGTGAGAGGGTTATGGTGAGTGGAAGGTTAAAGAGAGTGCTATGGCAAGTGGGAAGCTTGTTAAAGGGTTATGATGAATGGGAAGCTAGTGACAGGGATGTGGTGAGTGGGAAGCTTGTGAGAGGGATATGGAGAGTGGGAAGCTTATCTGAGCGTTATGGTGAGTGGGATGCTTGTGAGAGGATTATGGTGAATGGGGAGCTAGTGAGAGGGTTAGTGAGTGGACAACAAAGGAGTTACGGAGTTAGAGATACACTATGGGCAGAATGAGAAGACAAGAAGTGGGCAGGAAGGGGGGGCAGGAGGACGAGGAGCAAATGTGAGCAGGGACAGAACAGGGATAGGAAAGAGGGTGGGAGTGAGTGGGAATAGAAAAGAGACGGAAAAGGATGGGGAGTGAGTGGAATAAGAGAGGGATGGGAGAGAGAAGGTGAGGAGGGGAGGGTATGGGATGATGTTGTGGGGGAGGAAAGGATGGAAGATAGATGGAGAAAAGAGAGGGGGAGTGAATGGGAAGAGGAGTGGGAGGGATAGGGGAAAGTGTGAAATGGGAGAGGAGGGTGGGCAAAGAGGGAGTGGGTGGAGGAGAGGGGAATGTACACTTGACAGGAGTTCCACCTGGACCACCTAGTCGCAGGATATTGTTGACGTGGCAACAGCGCATGAGTGTGTGTTCGTGTGTACATGCCTGAGAAATTTTCAAATTGCCAAGCTTCATCCTGTGCCATATTATATTATTATGTGGTCATTGTATTATGCTGTGGTATTGGCTAATAAATATTATGTGATTTGGATAATGAGCTGTGCACTATGCTATTTATAAAGTCTGATTTATATAAGACAATTCTTCTTCTTGTAGCGTGAACCACGATACAGGTTGAGTTGTGGTTCAGAAACATTGAGCAAGTTCACCCACAAATGGTGTGATGTAGGGGGGAGAGGAAAGTATGGGAGTGAGTGGGAGCTTGGCAGGGAAGTGGGGTCACGTCGTTTACTCCTCGTCTGCTCCAACAGTTATACATTCTTTGTCATTACAGTAGCCTATATATATTAAGGTGTCATTGATAGCCTGTATCCTAAATTATTTTAAACCTACTTGTTTTTTTATTATTCATTATTATAGACAACCGATTACACACTTTAAATTACATCAAACATAGGATACCCCATCTCGTTAAAGGACAAAATACAGCCTGCTCCACCACCTCGACTTTCTCTCTCTCTCTCAACTCGTCAGCTGCCTATCAGTAGACACACACACACATTATCAGTTTGTGCTAATAAGCAATGACATAGCATATAATATCCTTACCTACAATTTAATACTGTGTCAAAATACAAGTTCAATACATTACCAGCTCACCTTACGGATTATGTTAGCCAATAAACAATACTTATGTGCATAGCCTACATTTCAGTAATAGTCATGGGGTACCCATACTCACAATGATGTTTTCGTAAATGTTTTAGGTAATCATGTGTTCAGTGCCGGATACCAGTTAGAGGGGAGGTGGCCGCTGAAACCCCCAATCCCGATAGCTTCTCTGGTGCGTTATAGTGTCACTGTAGAGGTTCCTGTTCCTCCAGTTATGTCAGTTATTAAAATTAACATACTGATGGACAACCATTTCTTTTGAAAAATACAGCCTATGAACTCTCAAAATATATTATGGAGCATATTGTGGGAGGGTTGCAGCTCTCACGCACCAAGCCTAGTAATGGTCCGTTTGTTTCAGTATTGCCAGCCTGACAGTGTGGTGTTAATGATCATGATATTAATATTACAACTCTTTATGCTTATTTTCATTTGAAAGAACAGAATTCATAAAAGGAGTTCATTCCGTACATAGAATGTCAGATACAGTGTGTGTGTGTGTGTGTGTGTGTGTGTGTGTGTGTGTGTGTGTGTGGGACAATACGTGTGGTGAGGGTGGGGGGGGTGTAGTATGTGATGTGGGTGTGTCACATTGGAAATGAGGCTGTGTTCATATGTGGCTAAGGACGTCCACAACTGATATACGTAATCTGTGACTTTCACACTTGATGACACACACCTCAGTAGTAATTAGGTTCTATTTATAAGTTTGTAGCATATTACATAATTATATTATACTGTATATATTTATGTTTATGAGGTGGAACCTGAAACATCGTATAAAGACAAACACTGATATATATATATATAAAAAAAAAAATGCATTATGAGTGGCATAATACATGAATAACAATATTTCAGTAAGAAATAGTAATCCCTCTAATATCCGGACGCCCAATAACCGGACATACTCACTAACCGGACATTCTGGGCTACCCAACCCCCAAAATGAAAAAAAAATCCAAAAAAATCGATTAATTTTCGATTTTTTGGGACCGCGTCAGTTTGAATTTCCCGCACGCACCGATCCCCTCTGTTTACACTCATGACGCCACTATCGGTCGCCATTACCCACTCCCCTCCTCCCTCGTGAACAACTCTGAAAATGGCGGCCGAAGTGATTGCTTTTGTGGTGATACCCTACCTCCTACAGTGCCTGATACTGCTCTTCACCTTCTTCATCATGTGTGTGATGATGGCCCTGCCTCCTGAGAAGAGGAAAAGAGTGGTTCTGACTCTGGAGAAGAAGAGGCAGATATTGGACAAGGTGGATGCCGGCTGGTCAACAGGGCACATCTTATGTGAGTTCAACCTCCCTCGCTCCACCTTGTTTGATATAAGAAGTCCTGAGACAAACTACAGCAGTACACGGCTGATTTCGCATCGAAGACCAGATGAAACGTGCAGAGGAAGGTGATGTTTACTCCTAAGTATGTAGACATCGACCGCTCCACGTTGATTTCGTATCGACAACAACGTGCTGCTGGTGTGTTGGTACATGGAACGGAGCTGAAAGCTGCTGCTGAGAAGTTCACAAGGCTCCATGGATCGTCACTAGACCACACGGGAATTTACTGTTGTGTACAGTGCAGTGAAGTGATGTTATTCCAGTTATAAAAAAAAAACCTTGGTGAAAGTGTTGGTGAGAAGTACTGGTGATTCTCAAGTGGAAAGGTGTGTCAGGTGAAACGTCTTCCTGTCAGAGTCTGAGATGATAGAGTGGGTTATTACATCAGGACGGCCGCTTTTTGTTCGTAAGTACCCTAACTTCATGCCTAACGTGTTTTCATCATGCTGTACATGTGTTACAAAATTACCGAAAATGTCAATCATAATTTCCTGCTCGCTGTTTAATTTTTCCATGCATGGTTCTTAAGCAAAACAGCTAGAAAAAAGGTTGAAGCAGCGAATTTCATGTCCGGTCCTAACCTAACCTAACTTAACCTAACCTATGGTTACCATAAAGATTTTCATGCCTAACCTGTTTTCATCATGCTGTACATGTGTTAAAAAATTACTGAAAATGTTAATCATAATTTCCTGCTTGCTATTTCATTTTTCCATGCATGGTTCTTAAGTAAAACAGCTAGAAAAAAGGTGGAAGCAGTTAATTTCATGTCCGGTCCTAACCTAACCTAACCTAACCTATGGTTACCATAAAGATTTTCATGCCTAACCTGTTTTCATGATGCTGTTAATGTGTTAAGAAGTTACCCTAAATGTTAATCATAATTTCCTGCTTGCAGTTTAATTTATCCATGCATGGTTCTTAAGTAAAACAGCTAGAAAAAAGGTTGAAGCAGTTAATTTCATGTCCGGTCCTAACCAAACCTAACCTATGGTTACCATAAAGATTTTCATGCCTAACCTGTTTTCATCATGCTGTACATGTGTTAAAAAATTACCCTAAATGTTAATCATAATTTCCTGCTTGCAATTTAATTTATCCATGCATGGTTCTTAAGTAAAACAGCTAGAAAAAAGGCTGAAGAAGTTAATTTCATGTCCGGCCCTAACCAAACCTAACCTATGATTACCATAAAGATTTTCATGCCTAACCTGTTTTCATCATGCTGTACATGTGTTAAAAAATTACCCTAAATGTTAATCATAATTTCCTGCTTGCTATTTAATTTTTCCACGCATGGTTCTTAAGTAAAACAGCTAGAAAAAAGGCTGAAGCAGTGAATTTCATGTCCGGTCCTAACCTAACCTAACCTAACATTGTGTTAATCATAATTTCCTGCTTTTAATTTAATTCTTTTATGCATGGTTATTAAGTGCACCAGCTATGAAAAAGGTTGAAGCAGTGAATTTCATGTCCGGTCATAACCTAACCTAACCTAACCTAACCTAACCTAACCTAACCTAACCAAACCTAACCTAACCTAACCTAACCTAACCATTTTTCTGGTAGCAATTAACATCATTTACTGTATTTGATGCTTTGTATCCAATAATTTAGTGCATAAAATGTGAGAAAAGATGATTTCCATGTCCGATACTTACTTATACTGTGCTGGCAAGTTCTGAGCTCCTATGACTCACTCACCCCTAAATCATCATTTTTTGGTTAAAATTCAATAAATTCATGCTATGTATGCATTGTTTATGTGAAAAGGGACCTACATAAGTGCTATACATGTCCAGTAGGGAGGTAGGAAGGTAGTTTTCTGATTTAGGTTAGGTTAGGTTAGGGTCATTAAAAACCAGTGCTGGAGCTTCAGGACCAATATCCGGACAAAACCAATATCCGGACATGCCTTTGGCTCTATTACGTTGGATATTGGAGGGATGTATTACCATAACATCCTTTTAACAAATAACATTATAGGTGCAGTGTTTCTTAAGCTTAGCTTATCGGATTTCCTTTGATATGTATACAGTAAGGTCCCGGATTATGTCGGTATCGACTTACGGCAATTCGAGTTTACGACAGTAGGTTCACGAGAGGAAATTTTAAAATATAAGAAAATAAAGAAAAAATACGTAAAGCTCGGTTTTTAAAGTGTTGCTGTTTACCGCAAGATGTCTCTGGTGTTTTCCCACCTCACGCTTGACTATCAACGAACCAACACTCGCTCTCAGTCTCGCTGCTACTACTGTACCACGTGTAATTTTATTGTGTTTGTTTTTCGCCTGATTCCACGATGCCTAAGAGACAGCTTCCTAGTGACCATAATGACTCCAAGAAACACAAGACCATCACATTACGTGAAAAATTCGATATTATTAAGCGTAATGAGAAAGGAGAAAAAGCATCAGTGATCCAGCGTGCACTGGGGATGAGCCGTACTACGTTAGCTACCATCATCAAGACAAGGAACATATCTTGACTCACGTTAAAGGTGCACCTCCTATGCAATCAACTGTGATTACAAAGCAAAGATCGGGACTGTTGATTGAGATGGAACGTTTGCTAATGCTGTGGATTGAGGACAATAATCAACAGTGCATCCCTCCGAGTGAACAGTTAATCTGTGAGAAAGGACGCACACTCTACCAAGACCTCAAGAAAAAAAAAAGGTGAGGAAAGTGAGACTAACGAGACATTTGTGGCATCAAAAGGTTGGTTTACTCGATTCAGGGCTCGAGCAAACCTAACCAACAGAAGAATTTTTGGAGAAGCAGCCAGTGCAGATGACGAAGCAGCAAAAACATTTGTTAAAGAGCTGGAGGAGTTGATTGAGAAGGAAGGCTACATTCCAGAACTTATTTTTAATGTTGATGAAACGGGACCAAACTGGAAACGAATGCCTAACAGAACCTACATTGCTAAAGAAGAAAAAAGCATGCCAGGGCACAAAGCATCCAAAGAACGCCTAACACTACTTTTGGGGGGAAACTGTGCTGGCGATTTCAAGCTTAAACCGCTACTCGTATACCACTCAAAAAATCCAAGAGAAGTCATTTAAAGGCCTGGATGACGAGTGCAATTTTCATTGACTGGTTTTCAAAGTGTTTCGTGTCAGAAGTTGAACGGTATTGTGCTATGAATAACCTGCCATTCAAAGCTCTTCTCATAATTGATAATGCTCCTTGTCATCCTTCGAACTTGACAGAGTTGCACCCTAATGTGAAAGTTGTGTTTATGCCACCAAACACAACATCAATCCTACAACCCATGGACCAAGGTGTAATAAGGGCATTCAAGGCGTACTACCTGAGAAAAACATTCAGACAAGCAATACGAACAACAGACAATGGTAAAGTAACGCTCAAAGAATTCTGGAAAGATTTGAACATCTTTAAAGCAGTAAAAAATGTTGGAGAATGTTGGGCTGAAGTGACTGCGACAAATATGCACGGAGTGTGGAAAAAAGTGTGCCCTTACCTCATAAATGACTTTAAAGGATTTGATGAAGACAGTATAAATGAAGTCAAACGCAACTGTGTGAAAATTGGAAATGATTTAAATCTGGACATAGAGAAGAGTGATGTAAATGAACTTATTGATTCACATGATCAAGAGTTGAGTAATGAGGACTTACTAGGCCTTGGAAAACAAATGGAAAATGATGAAAAAAGTGATGAGGCAGAACCGCTAAGACAGTTTAAGATCAAGGATATGGCAAATGCTTTCGACTTCCTAGAAAAAGCAATGGCTCTATTTGAAGATCAGGACTCAAATGCAGAGAGGTTTGCCAAAGTGTAGAGGGGAATGGAGGATGCAGTGTCCTGTTATCGTCAAATCTATGACGAAAAGAAATATGCCACCAAGCAGTCTTCAATTCTCCAGTTTTTCAAGAGAATTGAACACCGAGCCACAACTTCACCACCAGCTTCAATTTCATCCTCATCTTCAACTCCTGACACCCCATCTTCAGCCCCAGACTTCCCTGCTTCAGCCCCGGACTCCCCTGCTTCAGCCCTGGCAGTGCCTTTCACATCGCAACCCCAGTAATGAGTCAAGTTGATGTTGTCAGAAGGTATGTGTTAGTGACATACAGTATGCATCTTTATTACAGTACCATACAGTAATCGGTCATTTTATCACTGAAATAATTTTGTCCATGTGAGGAAAAAAAAAGCCATCATATTGATGTTAGAAATGCTTACATTATCGTGCTGGTAATGATGTTAGTATTTCATATTTTAAGGCAGTATTTTACGGTAAACTTTATTGTATGATGAAGTATGAAAAGTGTTTGAATTTAGGAATAAAATGTGTGTTGGCATGTGCACGTGTGTACGGACAGGAGAGTGAGGGAGCGGCAGCCTGACTCAGTTGTGGGTGAGGCAGGTGCGGCATAACTCGGTTGCCATGACAATGAGAAGTGCCGTTACTGCAGCGAGTGAGCTACTGTGACGAAGACTCGTAGCAAGTACAACTTATATATTTCACATTACGCGAAAAAGTCGATATTATTAAGCGTAATGACTATCTATCTATTGCCAGACGCCATGATCCCGTAAGGGGTGGCCGTTTGACTTTGAGTTATTTGTTTTACAGGGAGGGGCACTAACCCTCCACCAACCCACTTGTTGACACGTAGGGAGCACGTATGGTTTCGTTATATGGTTACCACCCAGCGCTGTAACTGGTTTCTTGGCTTACAAGAAACCATTTGGCTTGTCACTCAATGTAAAGCCACCTGTAAAGGAAAGAAGAGCAACAAGAAGTGACAGGAAAGATGAGAGATATTGGAAGAGAAGAGGGCAGGCCCAGAAAAAAGAATGATAAAGGCTAAGGGAAAAGTGGGCAGCACTACATCAAGTGAGTGGATGATGGTCGCCACCACCTACCACTATAAGCGTAATGAGAAAGGAGAAAAAGCATCAGTGATCGAGTGAGGAAAAAAAAGCCATCAAAATTGATGTTAGAAATGCTTACATTATCGTGCTGGTAATGATGTTCGTACTTCATATTTTACAGCAGTATTTTACGGTAAACTTTATTGTATGATGAAGTATGAAAAGTGTTTGAATTTAGGAATAAAATGTGTGTTGGCAGTGGGCACATGTGTAAGGACGGGAGAGTGAGGAAGCGGTTGGCAGGACGATGAGAAGTGCCGTTACTGCAGCGAGTGAGCTACTGTGATGAAGACTCGTAGCAAGTACAACTTATATTTTATTCGATAAATATCATCAGTTCAAAAGACTGTGTTTCTTATACAAACCTGTTATAAGATTATTACATGTATAGTATGCGATATATGGTTGAAAAATCAGTAAAACTCGTCTTACGTTCAAAATCGGCTTACGTCATGTCTCAGGAACGGAACTCTGACGTAACCTGGGACCTTACTGTATTACGTTATACTATAACTTTGAATTCAATAATATATATGTTATATATTGTATAATAAGTGATGTCACGGTGGCTCACCCAGTGGATGTTCACGTAAAGCTACATCGAACAGACAGCTAGTGCAGTTGTTAGTAGTTTGGCAGTAGGCCTATTTGTTATTGATCACGCACTGGCCAACTTATGCCTCAGCAGTTCATTAAATCTTTATCATGATTGGAAAACAGCACCTTAGGTATGTCAGCAGATGGCAAGATGTCTAGCGAGTTGGCGAGATGTCTAGAGTTGTCATTGTTCCTATCAAGAAAGCATCATACTTTAATGGAAAAAAAAAAAACGTGCCATTGTAACTGGAAAGTTGCGTTACGAAATGCACATGAACGTGCCTAATTCCTGTTTAAGTGCCTCCAAATACAAATTACGTCAGTGAGCAAAAAATATAATACTGTATAGTGTTGTACCAGTTATATTCTCAGATAAGTTATATTAAGGTATTAAAGTCACTGTTAGGTTGTTATACTGTATAGTAATATCCACTGTAACCAGAGGATATTCAAAACACAAAAGATTTGTATGGAACCCATTTATTAGTAGGAAGTCCACTCACCCTCCATCTCGATCACTTCTCGCAGTCTGTTTGGCATAGAGGCGACCTGGGTTCCGTATGAGCTGCTACTGGTTTGTGAAGTGAGCATGGATTTGGGCCAGTAGTATATCTGGTGTTTGATCACTTTAAGGCTCCCAGCAGTTTACTATATTTCCCCCTACATTTTCGATGGGGTTCATGTCTGCATCCTTACTGGGCCAGTCGAGCAGCTGCAGGTCCTGTCGACCTCTAAACTATTCCGAACCTCTTCTTGTTGTGTGGATGGGGCAGCGTTCCAGAACACAAATTATAGGGCCGAAAGGAAACGGATAGTTCCGCTCCTGAACTGAGGGGTGGGGAAATTCCTGCAAAATTTCAATGAATTTGTCAGCAGTGAACCTCCTTTCTATCCTGGTGACATCACCCATTCCGTGGATGAACACCCATCACCAGACATTGAAGGTGACGTGTCCACTTCTGTCCTCCTCGTAGATGTTCCTACGGTCATCTCTGCACATGAATAGAATATTAACACATCGTTCAGCTAGTTTCATTTCGGGAAAAGCCGCCGTTTTTCATCGTTCATTATGCAAAATTTCTATGACATATTTTATGGGGATTGTAAGGCTTAATAAACAGTGCTGCAAGTGTTGGTAATATGCATTCATCTAGACATGCTATTACTATGAATATCAAATCATCATCATCATCATCTGGACCTTCTCTCCCACTCTAGGGCAGGGTGAGGAGTAGCAAACTCCACACAGACTAAACCTGCCCAATCCAGTGGGCCACACTTCAGTTCACTCATCATTCAAGCCCCCGGAATCCTGGCTCTATCGGATACGCCAAAAACATTCACCAAGTTTTGTAGCTTCACATAAACGTATCCGATAGAGTCAATCCAGATGCTGCCACGTTAAAAAGGTAAGCCAAATCCCTGATCACGCACTTCTTCTCACAACACTGATCCAGCCAGCTCGATCTCTTGTCAGTTCCCTAGCCTCACCGACTTACCAAACCTCTCTTCCTCACACATACATCCATCATATCTCTCCACCTTCTCTTTGGCCTACCTTCAAATTCGCTGATATATACCTTTTTCACCACTCTATTGTTATCCATTCTCTCCACATGACCATACCATCTCAGTACACTCTCTTCAGTTTTCGTGTCCACCGACTTACTCACTCCACAGCTTTCACGAATCACATTATTTCGTATCCTATCCACCCTCTGTACTCCACATACGTTCTTCAGCAGTCCCATCTCCACTGCTCTTACTCTTGACTTTTCATTTTCATGCCACAGCATAGTCTCACATCCATATGTTAAAGTTGGCACTAACACTCCTTCATGTAAGCCTCATGCAGCTGCAACACTCAAGCCTCTGTTTCTTATCAAGGCCTTCATTGCACCAACTACTTTTCTTCCTTGTGTCACTCTACTTTCAAATTATTTTGCACATTTTCCTCTTTTTTCTGTCACTGTACCCAAGTATTTTAACACTCTCACCAATTTGTCTCCCTCCATTCACGGTAACATCGCACTGGGAGTCACCTACTCTCTCAATAACCATCACTTTACTCTTTTCTACATTTTCTCTCAAGGCATGATGCTCACAGACATCAGCAAAACTCCGCACTAGCCTACCAAGTTCTTGTCCAGTATTTGCAAGCAGTACTGCATCATCAGCATACAACAAATTTGAGATATTCCATCCATCACCATTCATTACCAACGCCATCCCTCTCCATTACTCGTGTTATTACTTCTCTCATCACCCCATCCATATACTACATCACTAGACAATTTTAATATTAAACATTTGCAGATCAATATATATATGCATATATATACTGATCTGCAAATGTTTAACCCGTCACGTCCCGACCAATTTCCAACCTACGATACCCCAAAATCCAGAGCATTTTTGGAAATTTATTTTATTGGCTCAAACCTTCGCTTTTGGTGAGAAACATCGAAAATTCATAGAGAAATCGCAATCCTGTGCTTAAAACTGTTGATACAGGTGTCATGCAACCTTACGTTTTCCTTCTTTTTCAGTGTACCTGGCTAAAGAAAACAAACTATGGGAGGGTTAACTAATTCAAGCCACTTTCAATTATGTATTTATGTATTTGGTACGAATTTATGTGTACTAACAGACTATATTGGTTTTAACACATTTATATAGGCAGCAGAAGCACTGTTCAGTCACCAAACACATCCACATATGGCACCTTCCTTTATGACATTACCACCTCATCACTTCTGTTTGTTTCTTGCTCCAGCTTCTTTATTTCTTTGTCCTCCACCTCAGGAATCACTTTCACCATGAATTTCGTCATTGGAGAGACCATGGGGCAACATACCTTTACTGGCCAGCTTACTGCTAAAGGTGAACTGCCCAGTGTGGGGGGGAGGGGGGGTTAGGTGAGGCCAGGCAATATCCCTGCTTGACAGCAGGTAGAGGAAAGTCTCCCACAAATGCCTACCAAAAATCACCCATGAAACTTGAAAATTTTGCAAATTATGACCTTGCAATTGTGAGACGTAAACATACGTCGATGGGATTAGCTGTGACAAAACATCGTGACGTACCCATACGTCGATGGGATTCCTCGGGTTAATATTAAAACTGTTTACTGATGCAGTATAAAAGTATGTTTGTTATACATATCATCAGTAAATTTTTACAAATGCATTTGAGTATTGTTACCTCCAGAAATCTTTTCTCTACCATTAAATTTTATGAATACAAAATACGGTCATGAAGAGATGTGTCCTGCATACCATCAATGCAGCTCTGTTCTCTGGCCTTTATCTAGCTACAGTACTATTCTTCCACACTCACCAATCAGTTCTAGACACACACACACGGAACTGATTGAAGAGTGTGGAAGAACTGTAACTAGATGAAGGACAGAGAACAGAGCTGCATTGATAGTATGCAGGACACATCTCTTCATGACCGTTACCAGGTATTTTGTATTCATAAAATTTAATGATAGAGAAAAGATTTCTGAAGGCAACAATACTCAAATGCATACGTAAAAATTTACTGATATGTATAACATAAACATACGTTTATATCACTACACAATTTTAATATTAAACATTTGCAGATCAAATGATATTCATAGTATGTCTTGATGAGCACATATTACCAACACTTGCACCACTGTTTATTAACCCTGACAATCCCCATAAAATGTATCACAGAAATAGTGCATAATGAACCATGAAAAATGGCGGCTTTTCCTGAAACGTTAAAGATATTAGAAACGAAACTATCTGAAGATGTTTTAATATTCTATTCACATGAAGATATGACCGTAGGAACATCTACGAGAAGAATAGAAGTGGACACTCATCGTCAATATCTGGGGATGAGTGTCCAGCCACGGAATGGGTGACGTCACCAGGATAGAAGGGAGGTTCACTGCTGAAAAATTCATTGATATTTTGCAGGATTTTTTCCTCCCCTAAGCTCAGGAGCGGAAAACTCTGTTTCCTCTCGGCCCTATAATTTTTGTTCTGGACTGTTTCCTCATCCACATGGCGAGAAGAGGTTCGGAATAGTTTAGAGGTCAACAGGACCTGCAGCTGCTCGACTGGCCCAGTAAGGAAGCAGACATGAACCCCATCGAATATGTAGGGGGAAATATGGTTAACTGCTGGAGGCCTGAGAGTGATCGAACACCAGATGAACAACTGGCCCAAATGTAATGCCATTTTTTTCTTACATATAAGATAAGTAGTATAAGAGTA
>JAGKTI010007152.1:8106-37925 GCA_018397915.1 Birgus latro
TGTGTGTGTGTGTGTGAGCAGGCGTACAAGATTTCATGATTTTTTCACTTGCTCAGGAGGCTGTCTTTAAACAGACAATACTGTACCTGACCCATTGGAAATTCTACCGACCTACCTGGCCCCGTTTCACTTACTCTTACTGTCTGTGATTAACCCGTTAACTGCTGCATTAGGTTTCGTGGTCGATCCCCCCAAGCACAAAAAAGGAAAAAAAAAAGGATTTTTTCCTCTCAAAAATAATTTTTGTTCTTATAAATGGAAGAGTGCATGGAAAAGAATAGGAAAACCAAATATGAGTTCATTATTTACCTTAGTTTGGCCGTGGTACTCTATTTATGGATATTTGAGTGAGAAATGTAGTGAGTCTTAAAAAAAAGAAAAAAAAAAGAGCTTGATCATATGATGTACGTAGTAGTCGCACGCTATTCTTCACATGATGTACCTAGTAGCTATCTGGTTAATGTCTCTTTCCGGGTGTTCTGGATAAAAAAAAAAAAAAAAAAGGGATTAAAGAATCCCCCGAGCTAGACCTTACAATGAGATCATATAGCCCCGCTAGGTAACAGGAGGGCGCTATCCCTCCCGGCACAGCAATCCCGGGCGCGGCTCGAACTCGCGACCCCCCGGTCCCGAGCTTGATGCTTTACCTCTGAGCCACCGTGCCGCCGGGGTGTTCTGGAGCCCTTCACTACTACAGGATTCTATACCCTCATTACTGTCTCGTGGAAAACTCTGTGGACTTTGGCTTCAGTTACTCCCTACTGCCTCGAGAAAAATCCTACGGGCATCCCAACCCACGTTTCACTTACTCTGGCCTCTCGATATTATAGCAGTTAACCCGTCACTTCTATGATGTATTCGTGTCTCTCTTGGCTAGGTAATATCAGAAGGGTTTATGTCTGGTGGTGGCTCATGAAGGATGCTGTTTGGTAGAAAGTTTTGGATGGCTGGGGTGTCTGTGTGTTTACTGTATGTGTTTGGTAGAAAGTTTTGGATGGCTGGGGTGTCTGTGTGTTTATGTGTCTGAGAAGTGTAAAGATGGGTGGAGGAGGGGGAATGTTGCAGAGATAATCTGTGTAGTGTTGGGCGGTTGTTCAATTTTGTTTCTTTGTGGAGGGGATGATGCAACATAAGGTTACATGGCTTGGATGGATCCTGAGTGAAGTGATGAACTGTGTGCCTCTCATATTCAATTGGTCTTTGGTTGAAAGTAGTTATGCTTCTTGATGTAGGCTGTCAATGCTGGTGGTCGTAGTGTGTTCTGTTACTAAGGTATTGTTTTCTGTTTGTTTGTTTTTTAAGTTTCTTCGTGTTTGTGTTGGGTAAGATTAGGGTTCAGCTTGCCCCACTCTGGTTCGTTTGTTTTAATGAACGGCTCATAAGTGAAGGAAAGAGTGGGGAGGTATATGAGAGAGGGAAGTGTGAATTAGGGGGAGGGCAGCTTAATGGCAGGGGACAGGGAGACATAGAGGCGACTTGTTTGTGGCCACCTCATACGAGATTAAGGAGTATGGCTGTAGATAGACAGATAGGTAGATAGCTTATAAATGGTTCTCATACTGTTTGGTAAGTAGCAGCGATAAATATCACTATGATGTGATGCTAGTCACGAATGAGTGCCGTGAAAAGGACGTAGAGCTGTAGTATTGTCTGTTTCTGCTACTGGTCTGCGTGACATTCCCGTAAGCCTTATAATAAAAATCTATGCCAAGTTAAAGTGAGAGACGTGTATGTTTTTGCAGGAGGAACAAGAATCAAGGAGGTATTCTGTGCCCTGTTTTCTTTGTGCTTCCTACAAGACACAATAATGATTATGACGGGGAATTGATGACAAGTTTGTGAGTCAACACACACTTACGGCCTCTCATTGTACAAGGTGGTCCATATATTACGTCACCCAGTAATTACGCCACCCAGTTCATGTCCGAAATTCGTTGTTGGCGGCGAGAGGGAGTGAAACATGGGTGGCCGTGTTTATAGACTTTCCCAGAACTGATGCATATTAACAGAGTTGTCACACGTTGTTTTGTTGCCCGATGTATTAGTACTTAAGCACCTAAAATAAAGGCAGAATCACTACGAAACCAAAAATAACATGTGAAACGTTAACAGTTTAATAAAATACTGTGTGTGATATTTATTATGCCTGTTTTTTTTTTTTAATGCTCTGTGGACCATACCTCGCCCCATCTTCAGGTGGGAAACAGGGGTCGAGACACGATGATGATGGTGGTGGTGGTGGTGTGGATGGTTGTAATGGCAGTTATAGCTGTAATCATGCTAATATCTCCTGAACAACGATAAATAAAGATCCGTTTATTTAGTCCTTATCAGCGTGTCATCGGGGGTGCAAGAATATGTGAATCTTCGATCGCTATGCCCGAAAGATTTGCCAGAACGATTGCAAGGTATAGGCTCGGCACACGTTATGGTTTTTCTGCTAGATGTATAGCTGCCTGAACACACACACACACACACACACACACACACACACTTACACATTTAAACAGTTATTCACGAAACACTTGACTCTTTTTTTTTTTTTAATTCATGATATCTCATGGCGCTTTGGCAGACTCTGGAGAAACCGCTTGTGGCTACTGGCTAGAAACTCTCTCCATTAATCGTCTCAAGTCTCCATGAATCCTCCCACAGCCTGATACCTCTTCCCAAGCTGAGTCAAATCATCTAAAGGCATAAAGGTTAAAATACATCATCGAAGTGACGGGTCAATTACTATAATATCGGGCGGCCAGAGTAAGTGAAACGTGGGTTGCGACGTCCGTAGAATTTCTCTCGAGGCTAATTTACTATACCGTACGTGTTTCCTTTTCAAGCTATTAGTATCTGACGATGTTTTTTTTTTCCTCCATCCTCAACATGCGGAAAGATTAAAACATATGTGCTCAGCCATGTCAGAGAGTCATTGGCGGTAGCGAGTAACTGAAACCAAAGTCCGCAGAGTTTTCCACGGGATAGTAGTGAGAGTATAGAATCCTGTAGTAGCGAGGGGCTCCAGAAGACCCGGAAAAAGAGATATTAACCAGATAGCTACTACGTACATTTTTGAAAAACAGCGTACGACTGCTACGTACATCATATGATCAAGCTTTTTTTTTCTTTTTTACGCACACTACATTCCTCACCCAAATATCCACAAATAGCGTACCACGGTCAAACTAAGGTAAATAATGAACTCATATTTGGTTTTCCTATTCTTTTCCATGCACTCTTCCATTTATAAGAGCAAAAATCATTTTTGAGGAAAAAAACACGTTTGTGTGTGTGTGTGTGTGTGTAACTCACCGGGTCGGTCAGGATCACTTGATGGTAGTGATCGTCAGCTTTTACCCTCCCGGAAGGGAGCTGAGAGCTCATATAGTCCGATCTATGGGCAAGGCTGTGACCTTCACACATGCACACACCCATCCCCTTGCTCAAGGGGGACAGTAACCACCCACTTCGTCAGTGAAACTTTTCGCAACCTGAGCGAGGCTCGAACTCCCGTCTACCAGATGGCAAGCGAGAACGTTACCACTGCGCCAGCGAGCGGTGTGTGTGTGTGTGTGTGTGTGTGTGTGCTACCACAGTCAATTTAGGTTATGCATTCACCCGAGTCTGTCTGTGTGTGCGTGTCTGTCTTTCTGTGGACAAAAAGTCTCCATAAAAGTTGTTAATGGATTTCAATGGACTCTGGGCACAAGGACAAGGAAGAGTTCGTTATATTTGAAGGCCTGTCAGGGTTAGGAGACGGGGAAAATCATACGCTTTATTGGCATCAGTGGAGGTATGCCTTCTTTGAAACTGTGTTACACGGACAAACTAAGAGCTGAATTATTTACCTCCACAACAATGTTGGAAGGAGCTTGGTTTTTATATCATATAATATGTGGGCATTAGCAGAGGTGTGCTCTCTCTCAATGCTTTCTAGTTGCATTGTGTGGCTCTGTTTTATGAAAGATGTTGTCTGTTAGTACTACCTGTCGCGTAGATTTGTGTGCCTCTCGTATCTACATACTGTGATAGGAAGGACTTCGGCTTCTAACAAAACCTGCATTGTGGAAGCCAGGGGTAGATGTGCTTTTGATGCAGCCAATGTTGGTGTGTGGGGCACTGTTGTGTGTGGTTTGCACGGTGTGGTTGTGTATGGTTTGCAAGATGTTGCTGTGTATGGTTTGCAAGGTGTTGTCTGTATGATTTGCACAGTGTTGGTGTGTATGTTTGCAAGGTGGTGTGTATAATTTGCGAGATGTTGTTGTGTACAAATTGAGATATCCTTGTGTCATAATGTAGTCGCCTTAATGGCTAAAAACAGCAAAAATCCAATGCTTACCTCAAGGGAATGAGGCAACAGTAACACACACACCCTCGTCCTTCTATTGTCCGGTGGTCACTAGCAAAAGCAGCCAAGTACTGTAGTGACATCTACCAAGACGAGAAACTTGTCCAGCTACTTTTATAACCACTAGATGGTACCAGGGCCCTTTCATGATAGGGGCAACTCTACTATTCTATTCCAGGTGCTGCTTGGCAATAGCATTAAGTTGAGAGTGAGTCATACTACTCTGAGTGTGTTAAAGCTGTCTCTATTAACTCTCATGATCATACAGCTCTCTTAATTTATACCAGCCAACATCAGCCGCCTCTGTGTATCTGAGAGTCAAAAGTGCCTGTGTATGAAAACAGAAGATTGTTGTAGAGGAAGCATCACTGACGATAGCAATATCAGCCAGGGCTGGATTAAAGAAGGGGAGGGGGTCAGAACCATCTTTGAGAACAATATTAATCCTGGTGTATGCAGCTGGTGTCACCTGACTCATGCGTCAATCCACCCTTTGTGGACTGGAATGTTAAATGAGTAGCCAGGATAACACCTGGGTGAAGTAACTGTGGGAACCTGGATGATGTAGTGGCCTTGTATTCCAGGATATTGGGTAAAGACTCCACCAAAGATTCAACGGCCTGTGTTATGGAGAAGAGTGTCGTGGCTAAGCACCTCATGCATCTGCCCCACCTTTACCTTTATCTTTTTACAGGCATCACACACTAGCAAACATTATCCACTTGTGAAGAGTCCTATAACCTAAACCTCACACATGTCTGGGGCAGACTTATTCTAAATCCTGCCAACATATAATGAGGATTTGCTGTTGACAACACAGTCCTTTAGTTTTCAGGGTGAGGAAAGGAATACCCCCAGTACCATCCATCATCTTTACTGTGTTTAATACTTAATGGAATGACCTATGATCAAGGTATGTATTCTCATGGGCTAAAAAGGCTTTCTAGCATCTTATCTAAACAAACACCCTCAATACCATCCAGTGTTTTACCAGTAACCACTGAGCCCCAAAGATATTTTTTCAATTCTATCATTGTCATCTCCTAATTATTTTATTCAGCTTTGGACAGACTTCAAACTAGAAGGATTACATATAGCCTCACTAACTCCATCAGCATAAGCAGCATTTCCTAAGTTCAATAAAGTCATATAGTAGCAACAAAAATGATGCAAAATGGACATCCAGATTTAAGGGGTTAATATTTATGATCTACGGATTTTTTCCTCAGCATTTACTTTTGCCTATTTATACTTACTATTATCTTCTACACCTTTTATACCTTTTTTAAAGTAATACTGACTGCGTTAATACCATACAATTGAATATTATTATGTCCATCCATCATCCAATCCTATGCCACCCCATTAGGAGCGTAGAAGACCGGGGCTAGGCAAGTTGGTCCTAACATTTAAGACGATAGTGACCAGCCCCACTCATCCCTGAGTGGCATTATGTGAGTAATAATTCCCAACAACCCCTTGGATATAAACTTACACAGGCTCAATCCAAATGGACCACCTTAATTACCCACTAAACCACCAGGCGCTATAATCTGGTTATTTTACCACCTAGTATAGTACATCGTTTCCTGGTGTACAGGAAACCATTTGGCTTGTCACTCAGTGTAGAGTCACCCATAGGCAGAAGGAAGAGGAAAGAGTGAAGGAAAGAAAGAGAAGAGGGAGTGTAAAGTCACCCGTAGGCAGAAGGATGAGGAAAGAATGAAGTACAGAGGAGGAAGGAAGGAAGAGAGGAAAGGACAGACACACAAAGCTGCACTACATCGAAAGAGTGGATGGTGAGCGCCCTCACTCACACACACATATTTTGGTAATGAATAGCCGGTAAAAAGCCTCCTAAGCTGATGATAATACAGCCCCACGTGACTAGCCTCATAACAATAACCAAGTGCCGAAGAATATGATGTCATAAATTACATATAATATGCTAATCATTTATTTTTTAAAGACATTAGTGGTTCTTGAAAATTTATCTGAAACTGACAGGGTGGAATTGTTACAATACCTGTTTTGGAAATTAAAAATGTCTAGAAGAAACTGGGAATCCTGCCTTTGGAGTCTTTCCAAAACTCTGTACCTGTAATTACTTTTGTGAATGTACAAACTATGTGGCGAGCCTGCATATTAATTTCCATGGCATAATGAACTTTGACTTATACATAATTCATCTTTGCAGAGTCTACCTTGCTTTCAAACTTTCTGACACTGGCAACACAAAGTTACATACCTGCTTAAATAATTAAAGTTACATTATCATATGAAATACAACAATTACATCTGTTTTGTTGTTAAACTGCACAATCCAGGTTACTAGATAATACATCAGCTAATTATCATTTCACCAGTTACAACACATACCGTATTACCAGGAATGTACCGAACAATGTAAAAATACACACATTCTCTCACAAATATCATAATATACACCTGTGCTAAGTTAAATGAACATTTGAATAAATAATTATTTAAACTGTTTAGTTAATGATCCCTGAATCAGTTTCAAAATGGGGCTCGTACAGCCTGATATGAAAATGTAAATTCTCGTGACGGAACTGTTATCAGAAATTGAACTGTACATTAAAAACTAAATTATCTGGATAACTACAGACTGTACAAATTTGAGATAAGTATTTACAAAAGCTAACTATACAGATACTCTTTACATATTCTAGTTTTATAAAATATTTTCCACATATAAAATCTGAATAGCTACTTTCTTACATTGTATTTGTTCCTCACTGACATCTTTAAACTCTGACTATTAATACGTCACATGTACAATAATACTGCAATAAATATTTCCTGTGGAACTCTCATTTCACACCAAATAACTGATTATTCTGCGCATGAATGGAGTCACTGATGACTGCTACTTCACCGAGAAGGCCATAACCCTTTAGTAAACTCCTCTTGCGACACCAGCCCGCTCAATCCTAGACCCTCCAGGTGGTTGAAGTAGAAGGTGAGCTCACTAGTAACAACCCTACAGAATAAATGGTTCGTCAAGACAATGAATTTTGTCAATCATTCCTCAGAAACTTAGCTCAATGAGCTCATTAGTAAAAACACTGCAGAGTGATTTAGTCAAGATGTTGAATACTGTACAATCACTGCTAAAACACTCAATGAGCTCACTGGTAACAACACTGCAGTGTACTCTGGTCATCAACACATCACATATTGATTCTCAATGCTAAAACTATTTGTGGAATATTAAGACATTACAGCTGGTCAACTTATATTACAGTAGGCAACAAGAAAATGAACCTAAGCTGTTATGAATATTAATGAAACCTTATGTATATCAAGCAATTAAAGGCAATGAAAATTCAGGTACAGACACAGATTGAAAATACAATACAGTAGTTATCAGAACTGGCTGATTCCCAGACCAAATTGTCTGATATGGTGTGGCCAGCATTCTATCTCCAAGGGGAAGAAACACTGACACTATAAACATATTATGCATTAACATACCAGCTCTGAGGTCCAACAGATGAAACATTCAGCCGTACAAGATGGAAGCGCAGTTTTTCTTTCAAAGAAGCCGTGATTTTTTCAAACAGCTGATACTTCTGAAAAAGGCAATGGTAAAGGAAGCTAGAAAGATATTAAACTGTTCATGAAAGAAAAAATATTTCCTCAGTTATTCCCACTAGGTACAAAACTGAAAAGCTCTGATAAAACATACCTGTGGTGGGGGCAAAACACCAGAGACAGTTTCATTCAATTTGGTCACTGCTTTCAATATTCCATTAAAGGCAGCAGAGGGAACAGGAGATCGAGCCTCCCACGTTGACAGCTGTCGCTCTAGCGTGTTGCTCATCACTCCAACTATTTTGGTTTCTATTGCATCACAGTGTTCACAATACTCACGCATTACCTGTGCAGTGCAGAAGTTTCCATGAAAATTAAGGCTGATACATCACTCTAGTTTTGCACAATTCGCCTGATATCCAAACAAAAATATAATTGACTGATTACAGGTACAGATACTGTACTAAGTTTTCTATATTCAATTACAAAATAGAGTACAATCAGTTTGTAAAGTGATTTTCCACTGTGCAATTCACCTACAACATGACAAGTTGATGGCCAGGTCCATAAATCTTGAAAACACAAGTAGAATGTTCATGGTGCAAAACACAGACCCAAAACAGAGCCCAGTACTCATTTTCAACCATTGCATAATCTCATTTGCACAGAACAGGGTACCAGTCTCTCTCCCATACTCACTAGCTTCCCTCTCCTCTCCATCACTGCTCAATCCCTCCTATCCACAGGTGACCCCTACGATTCTTGTGACATAAAGGTTAACTTTAGTAATCTCTACAACTGGCAGCAGCACATTTTGATTTCCATCTACTCCATTCTTCTACCTCTCTTCCTTCACCTGTCACTTTTTAGGCTCTCTCTTTTTTCTTTTCCTCTTTCATTCAATCTTCCTCTTCTTTCTTCTGTCACTTTTACTGCTCTCTCTTTCCTTTCCTCCTCCAGTTTTTCTCTCTCTCTTTCCTATCTACATTCTCTCTTACTCTTCTGTTCTTCCTTCTTCTCCTGCTTTGTTTCTCAGCTTGTCCACTTTTAGTCTTTCACTATGACTGGTATTCTCTCTCTTTACCAAGAACAATTCTCTTAGTTTTACCATGAATACCACAATCATACGAGATAAACCTCCACATCGTCCTCTCTCCATCCCCATATTAATAACACTCCAAAGCATGTTTCTGCATGACATCTAATCAACCAGCTCATTTCAGGTCTCTCTGTGCTTAAAAAAATGAATTACTGATGCATAACCTTTCTTGACATGTTCTTCAGTTGCCTTACATTATCATTTTCCAAAAACACTCTGTTATGACATCTTAGACGCAATCCCCAGTACTTGAACTTTCGAAGCAAAATTTCACTTCTCTGCACAGTAAAACCTCCATAAGCTGAAACCCTTTTAGTTGGGAATATGCTTAAGTTGGCATGGCATAAGATATTCAATGATGAAAATAATTTTAATTTTTCAATAAAGTAGTCATAAAAATCCTGGAAAAAATTCCCCTAAGTCGTAAAATGTCGTGTAATGGGAACCCAATCTCAGCAAGATGCACCAGGTTCATCATGTTTTAGCCTGTGTGGGCCCATCATCTGCTTCCCACCTCTGTCCAGCACCTAGTACCACCAATATGCAGCCTCCTAAGCAGTGTGTCCTCAGAGTTGCCTGCACAAATTTTCTGCTGTGACTCTGATAGTGATTAATTTTGCATACAACAGTGCTTTACAGTAGTGATTAAGGCATGTATGTAAAGTGTATATAATGAGCAAGGTAGTGCAACTGTGATTATGGTTAGAAAATGTTGCACAGAAGTAAAAAAGTTGCAGAAGCGATCATGTGCCCCCCCTAACACCTCTATATCCTACCAAAAGGCCCTCCTTATGCTTGGATTACACCCTCTGCAATCATGGTAAGTGATTTTTTTTTCTGGGAAGTCAGAAGGCCTCACTTTCCATAAGTCAGAATGGCCTCAGCCCCTATTATACTGACTTACAGAGGTTTTACTGTACTTCCATTTTCTGCACCAGATCCATTTGCATTTGCAAATCCATTCCCACTTACTTGAATCTCCCCTCCCCCAAAAAAAAGGCCCCACAAAAGATTTTTTTTACACTGCAGAAGCTGCAAGATACAATGAAATGTCCAGCCTACCCCTAGAAAGTGTGCCTGTACTGATGTTTTGTATTAAACCCCTTAACTGAAATCTGTATCTGTATCTGGGAATATCCCTCTACGGCCACCTAACAGTGATATAATCCATGTGTTATTCATTGTTATATGAATTCTGTTGCAGATGCTGTGCTTGTGTGTGTGTGTGTGTGTGTGTAATTATAACTGGATATGTACTATGGGGGTGACTGAAGTAAAACATGATAACCCTGTAATATATGGCCAATGGATAAAACCATCTATAACCCAAGCGTCATTCTGAATGGTGTTCCTCTTGTTCAAGTGACTAAAGTCACACTTGTCAACCCTGTACAGAATGGCCAACAGACATAACCCCACTTAACTCATGTGTTACTGAGTGTGACTCAGATCTGATGCTTGTGCTGTGCTTGTTTAAGTGTGTCATTATGACTGGATATGTGTTGGAAAGGAGGTGAATAAATTTACACATGGATAACCCTCCATGGCCACTTGACATAAACCTATATAACTCATGTGTAACTAAGTGTAATCAGAATTATTCTGCTAGTACTGTGTTGCTGGCAGTCTGTAATAAGTACAGTATAAGTGGATATATATACTCTGGGGGGAGTTAAAGTTACACAAGAGTAAACTTCTGCTGCCACCTGACATGACCCCATTGAACCAATATCATAACCTATATGCTATCTGAAAATCGTTTTCAGAACTATTTTTACTTAACCCCTTCGAGATAGCTGGGGTTACTTCTACATCATTTACAGAAACAGTATCAATTCTCCCATTCATTTCACTCATCACGAACACCAGCTACTTGGCTGGGACTATGCTAAGTGTATGCATTTTTTGTGAGGCAATCCCTTTGAGAGTGAGGCTACTATGCTTTTACTGTAAATAATACTAACGTACAAAGGAGAAGATAAAGTATTCAAAATGAACCACAAAATGGTTCACATGCCAGTACAGCATTTGAAAAAAATACATAAAGTATCCTCAATTACTGTACAACTTTGGATAAATATTTACCTGGTCTACATTTTTCTCCACTATGTCTGGGTCAAGCAGAGCAGAGAAGTGTGTATTGATCCGAGGCATTAAAGTCAAGAGCAGTTGTAAGGAGCGCCATGCTAAAGCAAGATTTCTTATTGTAATTGTTTTCAATCCAAGAGCCACTGCTCCTGCTTCAATCAATAGTCTGAAAACGAGATATTCATTAAGAAAATAAAATATGATTATTAAACTGGGTTCTCCTCAAGTACTGCATAGCTGCAACCATCAGTCCTTTATAACTGATTAATTAGCATAAGAGCCTAATGATACCTTTCCAGGCAAACCAGTACTATTCAAGGATAGACTTGTCCTTTATGAGTTCAGACCAAGACTTTTAAGACATCACTATTTACAAGAAAACTGTTGAATCAGCACATGATATATTCCATACTTACCTGCATGTGTCTGAATTAAACCTCCTAAGCAAGTCTGTGAGGCGAGTAAGTAATTGCTGTGCGGCAAGCCTCAGGGTGGATGCACATTCACTGTACTCCACGATCAGCCTCACTACCACCACACACACTCCTACCACCACATACTCCTCCCCACCCACCATCACCCCACCAACCCCACCGCCGTTGATATCAGCTATACTGGCAAGACTGGTGGTGCTGGCATTTGGGTCAGGCATGCCATTAATGACGTTAGGGGTGGAGTAAGATTTAGGGAGGGTGGTGGTGGCAGTGGAAGCACTAGAGGAGGTAGCAGGAGTGGCAGTGGGGGAAGCACATGTGGCTGAGGCAGCAGTGGAGGAAGCACAGGTAGTTGTGGTGATGGCTGGTCCTCGGGTATTTGACTCATTGCCATTGTCCAGGTGAGTGGCTGGGGGTGTCACCAGTGTGTCTGTTGGAGGAATAAAAGCAAGCTATTTCATCTGCTGGCATACTTACTCCCATCTATCATTCAGTCCTTCACTACCCCATCTGGAACATCGTGGCCTGGTGCTAGGCTACTCATCAAAACCTTAAGAGAAAAAACGACCAGTTTTTTTTTTTTTTTATGCAAGGAAGAAGGAACCAAGGGCCATGGGCCTGCAATACTGTACCTTCCAAGAAAAAGTAAAAACAATGCAAAAGAGAGCCAAATTCAAGATCCATTCATTTCGAGATGCCTGGACACACTGTGTTTGAAAGATTGGAGATCATAGGAAGCAGGGAATACAGACAGAGGGAGACAGTTCCAGAGTTGACCAGTTGCATAAATGAAGGACTGGGAGTAACGGTTAACTCTTGCATTAGAGAGTTGGACAGAAAAGGAATGAGAGTTTGTTGCTAGACGGGTACTACGTGCCCATCGTAGAGGTGGAGGGATGCAAGCAGACAGTTCAGAGGAACAGTGACCATTGAAGTGGCGATAGAAGAGAGATAAAGAAGCAACAGTGCGGCGAAGAGACAAAGGTTGAAGGGAATCAGTAAGAGGAGGAGAGTTAATGAGACGAAAAGCCTTTGACTCCACCCTATTGAGAAGAGCTGCATGTGGGAAGCCTCCCCACACATGAGAGTTGTACTCCATACACGGGTGAATAAAACTCGTGTACAAGGTCAACATCTGTGCAGGGGTAAAGAAAGCTCGGAGTCGGCACAGCACACCCAATCTCTTGGAAACAGATTTCACAAGAGATGTAATATTTTCTTTCCAAGACAAATCCCGAGAGAATGAAACCCCTAGCATGTTCAAGGATGATGCAGGGCTGAGCTGGACATTATTAAACATTAGTGGGTAATCCTGAGGAAGATTTTGTCGGGTTGATAGGTGTAAGAACTGAGCTTTTGATGCATTAAAAATAACAAGATTATTTTTACCCCAATCAGAGATAAGAGCCAAGTCAGACATTAGGTGTGCCATAGCCTCATCCCTTGTTTGCTGAAGTAACTGCTGAGATGGACGTTGCGGAAATCGAATGGAAAGGTGAAGGGTGGAATCATCAGCATATGAGTGGATAGGGTTAGATGTACAGCTTAGAAGGTCATTGATGAATAAAAGAAAGAGAGTTGGTGATAGGACAGAGCCCTGAGGAAAACCACTGTTGATAGGTCTAGGAGAAGAACGATGGCCGTCTACAACAGCAGCTATAGAACGACCAGAAAGGAAGCTAGAGATGAAGGCACAGATAGAAGGATAGAAACCGTAAGAGGGCAGTTTGGAAATCAAAGATTTATGCCAGACTCGATCGAAAGCCTTAGAGACATCAAGTGCAATGGCAAAGCTTTCGCCAAAGACCCGAAAGGAGGATGACCAGGAGTCTGAAAGGTAGGTGAGAAGATCGCCAGTGGAGCGTCCCTGACGGAACCCATACTGACGATCAGAAAGAAGGTTGTGACAGGAAAGATGCTTTAAAATTTTTCTGTTAAGAACTGATTCGAAAACTTTTGATACACAGGATGTTAAAGCAATTGGACGATAGTTAGAGGGTTGGGAATGGTCACCCTTCTTTGGGACTGGCTGAATGAGAGCAAACTTCCAGCAAGAAGGAAAGGTACAAGTTGAGAGACAAAGGCGAAAGAGTTTACCTAGGCAGGGTGTAAGCACAGAAGCACAGTTTTGAGGACAACAGGAAGGACTCCATCAGGCCCATATGCCTTGTTAATATTGAGGCCAGTGATGGCAGAAAATACATCAGCTGAAGAAATTTTAATGCCAGTCATGAGGAAGTCTGAGGGGGGAAGTGATGGAGGAACAGCACCGGAATTGTCTAAGGTAGAGTTGGAGGAGAAAGTCTGAGCAAAGAGATCTGCTTTATCAGTAGAAGAAATAGCTACAGAGCCATCAGAGTAGAAAAGAGGAGGGAAGGATGATGAGGTAAAGTTGTTAGAAAGGTTTTTGGCAAGGTGCCAAAAGGAGCGAGAAGAATTCGAGTTGGAGAGTTGGGAACATTTAGCACGGATGAAATTATTTTTAGCAGAGCGAAGAACAGACTTAGAACGATTCCGGGCAGAAATATAAGAAAGATGTGATTTAGGGGTGGGTTGGCTCCGGTACCTTTTAAAGGCCCTTTCTTTGTTGCGGACAGCATTAGAACAAGCGTGATTAAACCAAGGCTTTCTTGCATTAGTCAGAGGATATGAAAAAGGAATGTATGCTTCCATGCCTGAGAGAATAACCTCCGTAATGCGCAGGGCAAACTCAGACGGCTCCCGGCCATGGAAGCAATAATCATTCCAAGGAAAATCAAAGAAGTACTGCCTGAGGGCCTCCCAGTCTGCAGCTCCAAAGTGCCACAGGCGGTGTTTCTTTGGAGGGTCCACAGGCAGTACTGGAGCAATAGGACAGGTTAGGGTAATAAGGTTATGATCGGAGGAGCCCAACGGAGAGAAAAGATTAACAGTGTAAGCAGAAGGATTAGTTGTTAGAAAAAGGTCAAGTATGTTGGAACTCTCTCCAAGGCGGTCAGGGATATGGGTAGGGTGCTGTACAAGCTGCTCTAGGTCATTAAGGATAGAAAAGATGTAGGCTTGTTCACCAGGTGGATCAGTGAAAGGAGAGGAGAGCCAAAGGTGGTGGTGAACATTGAAATCTCCTAGAATGGAGATTTCAGAGAAAGGAGAAATGGATAGAATGTATTCCATCGTAGAAGTAAGATAGTCAAAGAATTTTTGATAGTCGGTAGAATTAGGAGATAAGTAAACAGCACAGATATATTTAGTCAGAGAATGACAGGAGAGCCGAAGCCAGAGTGTAGAGAATTCAGAAGAATCAAGTTCAGGAACACGAGAGCAAGATAGATCGTTGCGTACATATACACAACAGCCACCTTTGGCTTTGAAATGAGAATAGAGAAAGTAGGAGGATACAGAAAAGGGTTTGCAGACAACTGAGTCTCAGAAAGAAAGAGAAGGTGAGGTTTAGAGGAGAAGAGGTGGTGCTCAACAGAGCGAAAGTTAGAGGAAAGGCCGCGAATGTTACAGAAATGAAGAAGGAGTGAGTCAGACAGTGGTTCCAGGCAGCTCCGAGAGTCGTCACCGGGAGAGGGGCAGATGGTGGGGGCATTTATGGTCCCCCCCCTGGGGACTCTGAGGCACGATTTTCAGAAGCTTTTTGCTTGCCCTTGATGTTAGTATGTCAGCAGTAAACCCAAAACATCCCTCTGATTGAAACCTTTCTGTACCACATCCAGTTTATTATATAAAATGCAATGACCTAAATATGTATGTGAGCAATAAACCCCAAACATCCCTCTGATTTAAACTTTTCTGTACCACATCTAGTATATAGTACTGTATTATAAAAAATGCAATGATCTGAAGAACTATAACAGTATGAATGAACTTGACATCATCATTCTGCTAGTTTCATATTTACTTGGGAAGAGAGATCCACAACAGATTTTTTTTTTTTTTTTGAGAAACTATGAAGATGGAAGACTCTATTGTAGGTGCAAAATTCATTATGAGGCTGCTTGCAACAAAAGTGCTGAACAAAAGGGTCACCATATCCATAAGCCAATCTATCTATCTATCGCCAGACGCATCAATCCCGAACGGGGTGGCCACAAACAAATCGCCTCCATGTCACTCTGTCCCCTGCCATTTCACTACCACGCTCCCAACTCACAACCCCCTCTCTCATATACCTCTCCACTCCATCCCTCCATCTCATCCTCGGCCTCCCCCTCCCTCTCGCCCCCTCCACCTCACTCACATACACTCTCCTCGTCAATCTTTCACTCTCCATCCTCTCCACATGCCCAAACCACCTTAATGTGCCTAACGCTTCCCATCACGTCCTCAACCACACCACATCGTTCCTTCACTTCCTCATTTGTTAGTCTGTCTCTCCATGTGACTCCACATGCTCCTCTCAAATAACTCATTTCCACTGCTCTTACTCTTGTCTTCTGTCCTTCCAACAGGGTCCAAGCTTCACTTCCATATGTCAGAGTTGGTATCACAATACTGTCATGTAACAACTTTTTCACTTCCATGCTCACCTCCCTGTTTCTTATCACTGCTTTCAACGAACCAGCAACCTTCCTTCCCTGCTGTACCCTTTCGAGCACTTCACCCTCCAGACTACCATCCTTATTCATCACACTGCCCAAGTACTTAAATTCACTCACATTCTCCATTTCCTTCCCATCCAATCTCATTGTACACTCACTGGCTTCACTTCTCTCGAAGACCATCCTCCTCTCATCCCACACATTCATCTCCCCTTCGTCTTCACTCAACAACACAGTATCATCTGCAAACAACAGTACAGGGAGTTTCCAAACACTGCCCTCTCTCACTAGGGCCCATCCATATACAGATTGAACAACCATAAGCCAATCAATTACAGGAAAAGAATATCCATATTCTTATTATACTAGGAAGCTCCCATACATATCTTCCTTACCAGTTTAGGTCTGGTTATGTCATACTGATATGTTTCTGTATACCAGTTATGCTCTTAGGTTATGCTGAAAGACTGTTTGCATTGTGATAAGTGTGGCACATGAGGTGAATATGTTATGATGTGGGAGGGGCTGCAATTTAGTGTGGACATGGTGGATTGCTTTTGAGTTGTACACGGTGTTGATGGTGATGCAGGGAAGGGTGGTGGCAGCACTGTAGTCTGGCTAGGTGTACTGATGTCTCTCCAAGCCCGGTAAAAGGGAGAGGATGTCTGATGGACATTCATGAAGAATGCTGTTTGGCTGGAGGTTCTGGATGGTTGTGGTGGCCATATGTTTATGTGCGAAAGTTCTGTTGGGTGCAGAAAGAAAGATGTTGTTGGGCAGTTGTTCATTTTTTGTTTCTTTGTGAAGAGAGGTGATGCACCATGAAATTACAAGGATGGCATATAGCTTGAGCTAAGGCAATGAACTGTGTACCTCTCATGTTCACATAATTGTTGAGTGGATTTATGCCTTTATGTAAGTAATCTGTATCCTTTGGTCATGTGCATCCTACTAAATTTTTATCTTATGGCTCTGCTTTATGTTTTTAGGAGCTTTTGCATGTTTGTGGTGATTAAGGTGGGGGCCCAGCCTCTGGTGTATAAAGGCTATGCCTGTGAGAGTTTATGAGATAACTGTGCAACAATGTTGCTTTTATAGAGCAAAGGTTGTATGTGTGTGTCCAAAGTAAGTCCTAGAATTTGAGGATGTCTTTCCAGTGGGAGCGTTTTGTTAAGAAGGAAGACTTGTTGGTGTGACTGAGATTCATGTCTGTCTGGAGTGAATCGGGTGTTCACTGATTTGGTTGGTGAAGGAACTATTGTTTTGTTTGTCACTGCTTTACTATTGAAGCTGGCCTGTCGCTTGGTGAGTTTTGGAGTTTTATGAAGTTACCGCTTGGTCACTGATGTACAGCAGTACTGTAACTGCAAGCGATGCGATTGGCAGGTTGTGGAGGAAAAGGTCAAAAAAATGAGAGTGAAAGGAGTCAGTCCTGTGGGACACTGCTAGATAGTTTTCATAATCTGAAACTTTGGCTTTAATAAAACAGCTGAGTCAGTCTGCCCAAGGGGAAGTTGGACAGCCATTTCTTACTGCTGTCTTTCATGCCTGTATTTTAAGATTTTGTATTATCAGGATGTATCTACTAGGTACTCTATCAAAAGATCAGTTTACATCTATCACTGCTGGTGTGGTTCTTAATGGTGGTTGCCTCCTGCTGAAGCCATCTCATACAGACCTAACCTGTGTTTCTTTATAACATCCTCATTAAATTGTCTCTATGTCTAAAAAATCAAGACAAAGTACTGTATATTAGCTCGATCGGTAGAGAGTTGGCTTGTGGTCCCGTGGGACCCAGGTTCGAATCCTCGCTGGTGCAGGGAACAGTTTAAGGATTTGAATTTCATTAAATCAGGCTTTACTGATCTACCAGAAGACCCGCCGACATGTCGTAAAAATGACCCCGCTAATACCAATACACCAGTCCTGTATGAGACAGCCCTAGCATGTATTCAATATGGACGGTGGGTGTTAAGCGCCGAAGTGGTGACATGTAGATTGTAGGAGGACGACTGGGCCTTGATAGCAGGCTGTGAAGCCTATGCCCAGAGTCGGACACATAAAAAAAATATATATATATATATATATTAATCCATGAGATGAGCCACAGCTCCATCTGTGTTTATGGAGGTAAGTCATAGCCCAAATTGTGCCCAATGCCAATTGCATTTCAAACTGCCACACCATGGCTGAGAAAAGAATGAGTTGGCAACTCAGGATGGCCATCCTCCTCTCATCCCACAGACAGTCAGCAGTGTCTCATTTTCACTCACAACACCATGAAGGGTGGTATCATGTCATCTTGATTTCACTCATGACACCATGGACAGTAGTTACCATGTCACTGTCATCAGATAATGTCATCTGACAATGTCACACACATCTGTTCATATTATGCAACCTTTGTGCATGCTTCTACAACCAAACAAAAACTGATACAATGTTTTACTGCTTCACTATCATATGCCCAGCATGTACTGTACATCTATCACTCCCAAGATACAAAATCTGAATAAAGATAAGTTCATTTTTGGTCATTTTTTTTGCACACCGAGGAGGGCCCTAGAACAGGTAATTGTGCATTCACAGATTAAGGAGTAATGTACAAAACAAACTGTAAACAATAAGGGGCTAATGAGCTTCCAAGAATGACAAGTAATGTTGTGCTAAGTGTTCATGGATGGCTGGTGGGCTACAAAGTGACCTGTGGCTGAGATAAGTCCAGAAGTAGTGTGGGTAGAAACTGTACACAAAAAAAATTCTAGTAAATTGCCATAAATGACAAAAATGTTGTGCAAGTGTGTACAGTTGACTGGTGGGCCAGGGTGTGACCTGTGGCTGAGATGTGGTCCAGGAGGCGCTGCAGGTCCGGTGGGGTCGGGACTGCACGCCATCGCTCACTACTCATATTCAGCTTGTAACGGGCGTCTCTCTCTTCATGGAATCTGGATACAAATCTTGATGCCTGAAAAACAAAACATGTTTCATGGCATAATTCTACAAGCATAATTGAATTTTATCATAAAAACCAGAGAGTACCTCAACCATTTATTAGCAGGTAAGCTAATGTACATACATACTGAAGGCTGAAAAATATATAACATATAGTATACCACTGCTTTATGCTGGTAATACAATCAGCAACAAAAATGATGAAATCACTGTAAGTTAGCAAAGCTAATAAACAATGGCGACTCTTGTAATATAAGGGAAAACAATTCATTCATTCATTTTTTCATTATCCAATCCTATGTCGCCCCACAGATGAGTGTAGGAGCCCGGGGCTAGGCAAGTTGGTTCTGACATTTAAGAAGAGTGAAATTATAGCAAAATAATTTCTTATATACAGTAATACACTACATACTGTTATCTTTTAGGCTTAAAAGGCTCAGATTAACCATTAACTTATGGCTAGTGCATGGTCTATCCCAGGAAATTTACAACAGAAGACCCCACTCAGTTAGGTGACCTCTTCCTACCTTTAGTTCTGGCTTGTAGGATTTTGCTCTTTCTTGTGGTGGATTCACAAAGCAATGTCTTACCACACGAAGTCTTCATTAAATGGACCTTTTTTTTTTTCTTTATTTTCATTTTTTGCTTTTGCATCCATAATAAGTTGTAGAAATATTGCCTGAGTGTTATTGCAACCTCTGAAGCTGATTTGTCAGTTTTCCCCAATCTACAATACCAGATGTATGAAAAAAGTTAGGTGAATTTGAAACACATCCCAGACTTTACCCTTTCGGGTCGCAAATACAGTAATCCCTCATTTATCCAGACATGCAATATCTGGAACTGTTCATTATCCGAATACTAGGCCTTGGTTTAGATGCCCACCTACTCTCATCCAAAATTAATTTTTTATTAGGGTAAAAAGGGGTAATTCTGCTGTGAATGGTGGTTTTTGCTAAATACACACCACCACATATGGAATATTGACATTTTTATTGCTTTCTCTAAACATTCTGCCCTTCTGCTAAAGATACCTATAATTGTTTTTGCCTTTTAAAAAATTGGCCCATGCCACAGATGTTTGAAAAAAAAGAAAAGAAAAAAGTGTCCCACAGCGAAATTACCCCACCTGACAGGGTAATTTCACTGTAACTTATTTGTTGTTATTATTGTTTTAATATTTATAGTTGCAGTATTATTGTTATAATACCACACTTTATATCATGTATGTGTGTGTGTGTGTATGTGTGTGCATGTGAACAATGCAAACAGTTCTGAACCACTTTTAACCTGAAACATGTAGATAATGGACGAATAGATTTTTTTTTTTTCCTCCAGATTTTACTGATGCAATAAATGCTGAAAAATTTTTGTAAATTCATTTCTCTAATGCCATTTTTTTTGCACAAAGGATCAAAACTTCACATGATCTTGTTAGGTCAGCATTCATCTAAAACCTAAGCCAAACAGATGCCAAATCCATGCAATAGTTTCAGAGCTATGGGCCTTTGAACTGGAATTATTGGCGCTGTGGCAAAATTACACCGCAGCAAAATTACCCTGTTTTACCCCATAAGTAGTACATGGGTGGCTACCATCAGCCTTGGGAGGTACTACCATGTGAATGAAGTGTGGCTACAAGTCTGGTAACTAGCCACATACAATCATCACTAGAAGGTGGAAAACATATGGTCACAAATAAACAAAGTCCAAGCTGAAGTGCTTACACTGTTAGAGTCTTCTAACATATCTTAGATTTTTTCTTGTCAACAGCTGTCAACAACTACTGGGATGTACTTGGCTGGTTTTGGCACTTGGTTTAGCTTCTAGTTCATAGAAAACTTCAAGTGTACCATGGTCAACCTCAATATGGATTCCTTCTGAGGAAGAACAGTCATTTTTATGCATGTAATGTATGTAGATATACTGATATTCTTTATTACTGTACTTACTTTGGATGACATAAAGCTCTGTTCATAAATTATTATACTTACCACAGAACTTTAGCATAACATTCATGTAATTAATGGGTATTGTGGGAATAAACTTTACTAATCAGTAAACACTGTTAATTTGGGAAGATCAAATCCCCAAGCATTCAAGATGACTGATGTTCAACTATACAGTGATATGTCCTCAAAGGCTCATAAAGCAAACAGATATCAGCCACAGTAAAGTACAGTATGTACCATAACAAAGAACATACAACAACAAGAGGTGATACGAAACTGTAAGGCCCAATCCTCTCATGCTCCACTGGAAGCATAGAGGCCCCGAGTTAGGCTACTCAGTCCCAACATTTAATATGCGGGTGACCAGTCTCACTCATTCACGATTGGCATTATGTGAGCAAAAAACCCCAACCACCCCTCAGATGTAAACCTTTGTAAGTTCCACTTAACTGAAGCGCCTTAGCCTACAAAACCACCTGGGATCATTTAGTTTAACAGTTACCACACAACTCTTCCTGGGTTACAGTAAACTACAGTATTTGGTCTGTCACTTAATGGAAAGTCACATGATGACCATTACACTGAATGAGTGGATGGTAGGCACCCCCATCAACTTTGCTTTTCTAACATATAATCACAGTGAAAATAATTTTTCTTCTATATAAAACTTTCACTGATATTTTTGGCACTAGTACAGTACCAAGAAAATATCAAATGCTGTGCAAATTTGGGATTCTCCCAAATTTCACTAATACACAAGCTTACTGTATAGTATATCCTCACCTGTCCTTGCAAACCCATCCTGAAAGATATACTCTTCCAACCACACACTTTTTCTGTGTCAGCCACAAACTCTTCGATGATCCGGGACAGTGTTAAGAATTCGTTGGCAGTCATCTTATCTAAACCATGATCTCTGGACCTGGAAAATTAAGATGGTGTACAGTACTGTGTTAAGCAGAAGGTATGAAAACATTCTGATTCTGCATTAAGATAAATGAGGCAATTTATCACGATAGTCTTTATTATCCCGAAGTAAGCAACTCTGAACATGGTACTGACCTTCAGTTCTGAAAATCAAACCAACCACAGGTAATCCACTCAGCCAAATACCTTATTCTATCTATCTATTATCCAATCCTTCAGTACCCCATCAGTAATGTAGTAGCACAGGGCTAAGCTACTCGGTCAAGATATTTAAGGCAGGTATGACCTGCCACTCACCAAAGTGGCATTATATGAGCAGAAACTTCAATCAGCCTCAGATTTAATCAATTAGGAGCCAAATCCACTTGGAGTGCTTTAACCCAATCAACCACCAAGCATCTAGTTGTTAGCAGTATGGTTACTCTCAAGGATAATAAATGATTTCCAGGGCTAAAAGAAATAATTAGGTTTGGCACTCAGTGTAGAACTGAAGGAGAAGAGCACACAGGCAAGGCAATAACTCAAGAGAATGAAGCTGCAATCTTGCCAAGACAAAAAGAGTAGGTTAACAATCTGTAACAATCAGTAAAGGAGCTGGGAGTACAAAATAAGCTGAGTGGTGCAACATGACAGCATATACATGGTTCAGTACTGTGCTGTTCACTCTTATTTTTAACTCCTCCTTAACAATGTGTGCCTCAGACTTCAGACTGCATCATAGGAAGCATTAACACTTTTGCTGCCTTTGGACGTGGATTGGCATCCAACATGAAAGTGTTCAACCACTTCTTTAGATGTGGATCCACGTCCAAACAAAGAAATATTCATCACAAATCAGGAATTGCATCTAGCATCCTGAAATTTGGTCCGATATTAGCCGAACTGAATTTCCAGTTTGGCGATACTATTTTTATTCATGGGGAAATTTGAAAATGTGACCAAAAAACACCTAGAAAAAGAAAGTGGTATAAACATTCTTATGCGCTCTTTCAACGCATACTCATCATAACTATTTTACTTTACGCAATATCACATTCTTTTTTCTTTCATCTTATTCTACAAAGTCTCAGCTTTCCAACGGTAAAAACAAATCCACTTCTCCAAATATTTAGGAGTGAACAAATTACTGGAAAAGAAAAATTCCGAGAACATGGCAGGGGAGGAGGGAGGGAGAGCAGGGTGGTGGTAAGCCAGAGGGTTCTGCTGGCTGCAGGAGGGGGGGTTGGACCACAAAAGTGTTAATTCTCTTGCCATCAAGTAAACTGCACAATGAATGCATGAAGGAAAACTAATCCTCCTGAGTATAGAAAAACTAACAACTAACAACAATCCCATATTAACCCCCTTCAAGATTTAAGGGTCCAAGGCTAAGCTACTTCACTCCAGAATGATCCTTGGCATTACAGTACAAGGTCATTAGTGAATATGGTAATTTCATAAAAAAACTGGGAAGAGAATACACAAATACTGAAAAATAGCAAGTCTGAGAGGCACGGACTGGTTAGGCTGTATTAACTGACTGGTACTTTCAACTTTGTGGTACTGTAGTTCCTGATATTTAAACCAATATTTCAGGCCTCAATCGTCTGGAGGCAGCATAATAAAAAATACCGTAATAAAGAAATTGTACAAAGGAGCTTAATGAAGATGGTTCTGACTTTTATTTTACTCTAAGAGGCCTCACCTTCACAGAGTAAAAGAGTCTGACAATAGAGTACAAATGAGGTCAACTAAAACATTTTCACACCCCTCACCAGATGTCTCCTTTCCTGAATGAAAGATTGGGGCAGCAGAAACATTAAATTAGATACGAGATCACCACTGTGAGGGATTTAACAACTCACCTGGCATGGAGTAATTTGGCACAGCGGTCATGTGCATAGTCAGATGTGTCACACAGCACCTTCCTCAGCCCTGTCACCACACGTCCACATGCTGCTTCACCAACCATCGCCTCACCATCAGAGCTGCTCCTACATCCATATAAACATCAACATTACACACCTTCATCATAATCATCATCTTTAATCAGTTCCATGAGGGCAGTGGGACATTAGCACACACATTAACACTGTACAGACCATAATGATCACATCCTCACCAACAACCTCACCAGCCATCACCTTACTGTCACAGCTGCTCTTACTCACAACATGGAGAGAAAACACACACAAACATTTCTCATATACTGCCATCACACATCGATGTGCCAATACATAGATTTCATGACAGTCCCCTCATCATTACCAGGGACATCAGACACAAATGACCATTTGTCAAACAAGACCATCAAATACCCTTATGACCACACACAGCTTCCACAGCCATCACCTCAACATCGTCAGGGATTCTAGACACAAATGAACATCTTTCGTAAAACAGACATCAAACACCCATCCACCAACACACAACTGAACTAATGAAATTATCAGCAAGAAAAATGAAGATATTCAAAAGTCTTAATATATAAGAACAAAGCAAACTTGAAGAGATGGAGGCTTTGTACAAAGATAAATAAGATGTTTGCTTTAAGAGATTCAAACAGAGAATACACAAACAACAGAAATGTAGTGGTCAAAACAGTAAAGGAAATCTTCCTTTGTTTTGCTTCATTTCATTTATAAAGGTTCCAACATCCTTGCATGCATCAGTCTTGGTCACCTATTGGTGGTTTTTCATGCTGCTTGATCTGTAGCAACCTCCTTCTTCAGTTCCTTACCCCATGTCTTTATCAGGTCGCTACTGCTCACATTTTCGGCAATTTCATTCGCCTCTTCTTTTTGTCTGTTTCATTCCACATCTTGTTATGGACATAATTTTAATAACAAGATGAGGAATGAAACAGACAAACAAGATCAGGCGAAAGAAATTGCCGAAAATGTGAGCAGTAGCGAGGAAGAGATAGAGGATCCTCCCATCCTCCTCTCACCACCTCCCCTGACTCGCCCACCGCTGTCCCCTCCATCTCCTCTGGTTTGTAGTATAACAACTTGGCATTTGAGAAATAACCGCTATTCATGTGAATCCAAACTTTATTATAGAAACGGGTGATGCGGGTGGAGCATAGTGGAGAGGCAGGTAGTGCACTTGGGGTTCACACCGGAAAACACCATTTTTTCTCCTGGCACCTTGCGTCATGTGGATTGACTCGCGTACTCTTGTTAGTAACATTTAAAAAATAATAAAAAATATTAAAAAATAGGTCCTCACACACTAGGCGTTTTGCGTACTAGGACATCGCATACTAGAGGGATGTACTGTACCATACAAAAAGAAAAAAGCAAAGTGTGATGTATAGGCAGGTCACTTACATGGTGACTAAAGATGCTGCCTGAATGCCCTCCATGACTGGCTGAGATTTCCCTGCTCCTGCCTCCACAGTTTGTTCCATGACTTCAGTTATGCCCTGAAATGTAACCCTGAGTTACCTTACAGGTTCTACAATCTGCCATGTTAAACTCTGGAAATTTACCAACAACTGATGACAATGGTTAAATAAATATCAATAGTTACATGAGAGATTTCTATGTCTCTTAATCCATAAATACTGTTTGGGAAAAATCCACCATGCATCTGGTGCAACACACACACACACACACACACACACACACACACACACACACACACACACACACACACACACACAAACTTTCAAAGTGTTGTAATTGTTTTTCTGGTTATTCTGTCTTAAAAAGAATGCAATGAAGTGTATAAGGTTTTAGACTGATAGGTGCTATAGTTTTGCTGTTAGAATTTTGTTTTTGTTAGAATGTTTTTCAATACATTCTTGCTGTTTTTGTTGCTTAATCCCAGTCGATCTGGCCAAGAAGACCCATCAACCACAGGCAAGCAACTACAGGCAAGCTACTCTCTACAAAACATGTGTGAGAAGTGTTATGTTCAATGGCAGTTAGGCTTAGCCTGTAAGAGAAGAGGATGTGAATACAGATATGGATGAGCTGGGTTTCACTCGTTTCGTTTCATTTTTGAAGGCTCCAACAAGCTTGCATGTGTCGGCCTTGGTCACCTAATGGCGGCTCTCCACGCTGCTCGATCTCTGGCAGCCTCCCTATTCAGTCCCTTAACCCTTAAGTCACATTTAATGACCTCGTCCCATGTCTTTCTCGGTCTACCCCTCCCCCAATATTAACACTTCTCACCCTCTGTACCCAATTATCATCCCCCATCCTCTCCATATGTCCAAACCACCTCAGCCTACCTCTCCTCATCACAACACCAATACACTCCAGTCCCATCCTACCTCTCAACTCTTCTATCGTAAACCCAGCCCCCCCAGGCCTTGTATGCAGGGACACACTGCACATCCACCTAATCATTGTCATTTCTGTACGTTTAAACCTGCGAATATCCTCTTCCTTTACTGTCCAGGTCTCACTACCATACAGCATCACACTCCTAACACATGCTGCATACAAAGACCCCTTAGCACGTAAGGAGAGTCCTCTCAATGTCAGGAGAGGCAACAGCTCCCTGAACTTCTTCCAACCACTTCTCACTCTAGCAACCGAGCTAACTCCAGCCCCACCTCCGGCACATAACATGTCTCCCAGATAACAAAACTCCTCCACACACTCAAGAGACTCACCTGCAAGTTCAACCCTCTCACGCCTAACAATCTCCACCTGCTCTCCCTGACACACCACACACATGAAATCAGCATTATCTCGCAGTCTACCTCTAATGCCACAACATCTCTTGTGCACCCATCTTTCACAAACACTGCACAAGATGGAATTACTTCCCACACCCATGTGGCAAACTGCACATGGCCACTCTCCCTCTCCTCTGATTGTACCGCCACAAACCCAAGATATCATCACTTTTGTTTTACCTGCATTTACCCTTAAGCCCTTGTACCCCATACCCTCTCTCCACTTCTTAAATCTTTCCACAGCCTCCCCTTCATTCTCAGCGATCAACACCAAATCATCAGCATACAACATCTCCCATGGGAGTCCATCTCTGAAGTCACGTGAGAGGGCTTCAAGCACCATGATAAACAACAAGGGACTCAAAACTGACCCCTGATGCACACCAACATTCACGGGAAACTCATCACTCAAAACTCCATTCACTCTTACCTGGGTGCGAGCACCCACGTACATGGCCATAACCACCCTAACCAGCCACTCTTCCAACCCCAGCTTTCTCATTGCCCACTTCACCACCTCTCTAGGGACTCTGTCAAAGGCCTTTTCCAAATCAACAAAAACAAAATACAATTCCCTTTTCTTGCCAATATATTTTTCCTGACATAAACCCAAACTGCATCTCACTGATATTCACTCTTTCTCTAATCATACCTTCTAGAACTCTCTCCATTACTTTCATTATCTGATCTAAGAGCTTTATACCTCTGTAATTTCCCCTTTCCAGGGCATCACCCTTCCCTTTGTACACATTTACAATTACACTCTTCAGCCAATCATCTGGGACAACACACTTATATATAATCATATTTATCAGGTCAGTGACTAACCTCACCCCAATATCTCCTGAGGCCTTCAATATTACAGCAGTCAACCCAGACACACCTGCCGCCTTCCCCACCCGCATCCTGCCTATTGCCTCACTCACAGTAGCAGCATCAATCAAAGGCCAAAGCCCAAACACTGGATCAGCTGGCTCCAAACCTTCCCTATCCCAATCAAACTCCTCATTCAACAACCGGCTATAATGCTCACTCCATGCATCTTTAATATCCTCACTGTTTACCACTANAACTGCATCTCATTGATATTCACTCTTTCTCTAATCATACCTTCTAGAACTCTCTCCATTACTTTCATTATCTGATCTAAGAGCTTTATACCTCTGTAATTTCCCCTTTCCAGGGCATCACCCTTCCCTTTGTACACATTTACAATTACACTCTTCAGCCAATCATCTGGGACCACACACTCATATATAATCATATTTATCAGGTCAGTGACTAACCTCACCCCAATATCTCCTGAGGCCTTCAACATTTCAGCAGTCAACCCAGACACACCTGCCGCCTTCCCCACCCGCATCCTGCCTATTGCCTCACTCACAGTAGCAGCGTCAATCAAAGGCCAAGGCCCAAACACCGGATCAGCTGGCTCCAAACCTTCCCTATCCCAATCAAACTCCTCATTCAACAACCGGCTATAATGCTCACTCCATGCATCTTTAATATCCTCACTGTTTACCACTACCCTTCCTTCATCATTCTTCACACACTGCTCGCCTACAATGTCCCGATATCTCTCTTCACCTGATTTGCCACCCTAAAAACCATATTTTTCCTTCCTTCATGATTTAGATTATCAAGTAAAAGTCTCTGTGACTCAGACTTCGCCCTGTATACCTCTCTTCTAGCCCTGCGCTTGGCAGCCAAGTACTCCTCCCTGTTACCACCCTTCTTCCATTCCCGAAAAAGCCTTCTTTTCTCCTTAACTGCAGCTTCTACACCCTCATCCCACCACCAAGTTACTTTATGTCTTGGTGGGCCTCTTGTCCAACCGCATATTGCATCGGTAACTCTCAAGAGGTTGTTCTTAAGGGCTCTATACTGTTCATTAACGTCTCTATCTACGGCTTCCTGTTCAGCCACCACTCTCCTCATCTCACAATAAAAGGCATCCCTTACTGATTGGTTTCCCAGCTTCCTTATTTTCCTCCTAGGTACATATGTCCTCCTGCTCATCATTCGTTCCTTAAGCACCATGTCACAAATCAACAGTTTGTGCTGCTGCACACACTCCTCGCTTCCTACAACTTTAACATCCCTCACTAATCTCATATCAACCTTCCTGACCAGAAAATAATCTATCTGACTACTATTTCCCCCGGACTCGTACGTAATCAATCTACTCACTCTTTTTCTAAAATGTGTGTTGCACACAATCATGTCCATAGCCTCCCCAAACTCGAGTATTCTTTCCCCTTCCGCATTCCTCACACCATATGCACATCCTCCATGGACTCCTTCATAACCTTGAGCTGTTTCACCAACATGACCATTTAAATCCCCTCCCAGAACCACTACCTCATCATCACCCATACCACTTACTACACGTATTAAATCATCCCAAAATCTATCCTTCTCTGCGTCATCCAATCCTACCTGTGGAGCATATGCTGATATAACTGAAATCATCACCCGTCCGATCAAAATTTTCACTACTATTATCCTATCACTTACTCTCATGACATTCATAACATATTCCACCCATTTCTCCACAACCAACACACCCACACCCCCATATCCGTCCGTTCCCCCCTGCCAAAACAGCTTATAGTAGCAATCCTTCCCAGGAATCTTTCTGGCTGATCAACCCCTGTACCGGACTTCCTGCAAACAAGCCACATCCACCCACCTCCTACTAAATGCCTCAACAACTTCCCCCGCTCTTCCCCTCAAACTTCCCACATTCCACGAACCCACCCTAAACCCCCTGGGTGATTTGCTGTCCTCAGGCTTGCTTTGATGCATATATTTGTATTTGGTCATAGTCGGTAAGATAAAGGGGGGTAAACATTCCAACGGCCCAGCCCATTGCACAGTCCTAGGTCCAGGCAATGGATCTGGGACCACTAGCCCACCAGCTTACTAGTGGCTGTGGTAGTGGCCTCGGGGCACCCTGCCAGGACACCTGCAGGGACACCCTCCAAGCACGCCTTGGCACTGCAACTGCCCCGCCATTATACACCCACTAATAGGGCAGCCTCCTGGGGCGCTACTCCCAGGTTCGGGCCCCTCTCTATTGAGCGGAAGCGGCAGCCTGGGAACCGCAATGCCCTGTACCCTCTAACACAGGTTCGAGCCCCATCTCGCCCCGGACCCGTGATCTATGCCGGCGGAACCCCTGTCAAGCCTCCCCCCGAAAGTCCGCCACTAGGTAGCGGAGGCAAAGTTTTCTGGCCGCATGCCCTTGCTGGCGTCGATCCCTGTAA
>JAGKTI010007153.1:0-11933 GCA_018397915.1 Birgus latro
TGTCTCATTTATATATCACTATATACAGCAAGTCCTTCTCATATATATTGTATAATTAACCTCCCATTGTGTTATTTTAATATTATCATTATATTTATATATCAATTATACATGTACAATTTTATAATGTCACAGTTATATTATTACAATAACTACAATTATAATCAGTACATTATCACAATTATGTAAATTTTCCAATATTATATATTTCACTTAATTACTTTACAAGTTGATTGCAATGTGTATATAGTATGCATAAAAATGTTATGACAATGTTTATCGTCTTTGGTACGACAGTGGGCGTGACCGAGCCATATGTAGACATTACATAGGAACTAGTATATATCTCATAACACAATGTACAGGATGTAGTGTCTGCTGGAGACATACACAGCTTTTCTCTAGGAATGTCGATCCACATAATTTATATCCACAATCTTGTTGTCCCAGACCATCAATAATCTTTAACAAATGATGTATTTAGGGGAGGCGGTAGCTCGATCGGTAGAGAGTTGGCTTGCGGTCCCGTGGGACCCAGGTTCGAATCCTCGCTGGTGCAGGGTACAGTTTAAGGATTTGAATTTCATTAAATCAGGCTTTACTGATCTGCCAGTAGACCCGCCGACATGTCGTAAAAATAACCACCCTAATACCAATACACCAGTCCTGTATGAGACAGCCCTAGCATGTATTCAATATGGACGGTGGGTGTTAAGCGCCGAAGCGGTGACATGTAGAGGTGTATGGTATACTGTAGGAGGACGACTGGGCCTTGATAGCAGGCTGTAAAGCCTATGCCCAGAATCGGACACATAAAAAAAAAAAATCTCAATCAATCTCTTTTAGTCCAGATGACCAAGAATTTCATTACGTATTCAAACAAGTGGAGTAACCAGCCCTAGTCAGTTAGGCCACGTGAATGTAAAATTGCTAGACACTTCATCACACCACACATCCTCTCCAAGCTGTATATAATGTCGGAGAGATTCCCTTCAGATCAGAAGAGGTTGGAGAGAGGGCCCGGTAACACGATGGTCAGAGGAGGCTTTGCCGTCATGCCACATTATGATGTAAATCACTATTCGATATAACTGTACAATATACTCCATAACCCAAGGGTGCTCTAACACCTCATTGATACACAAAAGGGGGAAAGAGAGAGAGAGAGAGAGAGAGAGAGAGAGAGAGAGAGAGAAAGGGACCTACCTATTCACTCTAGCCGATGACACACCATGTAATATGCAGCAACAAGCTCGAGCCGTACTACGTCTCCCACCTTTATGCTGGCAGTGCTCCGATGATCTACAACCGACCTCCCTATCTCCCTACAAGTACCTATGACCACGCTATCGAGACTACTTGTAGGTGCGCCTTCCATTGCTGTGATTATTTCCTGGTCCTGGAATGGTATGGTAACACAAGGGCAACCTGAACAATGACCTTTCACCTTTGTGCCTTTCCCCAAAAAAACACCTAATCACCTTTTTACGGTTCTTCTTGCACAAAATATTTGCACTGTCCGTTCAGGATTCTCTCCCCTAAATTAAAGGTAGGTCTACTTTCTATCATCTCCTAAGTGGTTGGATGCATTTTGCTTCTCTCTCCATACCAAGGTATATATTAGGTCTCCCTAACATTTTCTAGTAAGCTGTAAGATGAAATGGCCAGGCTATCATAGCTTGACTGACTGTGATTCTCATTTTGTCTCTCGGACACAGCAATTTTCCTGAATCGATGTTAAGGCTTCGGAATTTCCTCGGTTCATTTATAACGTCATCCAGTCACCAGCTGATATGAAGCCTGAGGAAGTCAGACTAGCCAACAACAACTATGTAACTGTGGTAGAGCTCTCATAATATTTCACACATTATACTTAATCTTTGGACAACACAACAACACCACTTTGGTCTTTGATTGTATCCATCAAACTCTGGGAAGATATTTATACATCTCTCTGTACAGTTTCTGTTAACTCTGTACATTAGCTGAGGGAAAATCATATTCAGGGTCATGCTTACAACAAAGTCTACTGTGTTAGTTGGTTTGCTTTCATTTCACGGAACTGAGGCACTTCATCTCGAATATGAAGTCGTGGTTGAATGAAATTAGATGAAGCATAGGTATAGGGCAGGACTGGCTTTCCTTGCTTACTATAGTTGGCTTGTTCTTATGTAACGGAACTCCGTGTCTTAAAATTTCAATGCTAAGTATTTTTCCGTGAAATTCGATGAGCCCTAGTTAGTGGTATGAATGAGTCTCTTTCATCACTAGTCAATATTATCCTCCAATCTGAGTACACCTTGCCATTAGCTGAGCTGAAAAGGGGTGACGGATCTATGACGGATGAAAACAAACCAGCATTTATCAAATCAGCTGTCGAGTGAGACTATACTTGATCATCAATTCACTGTGCCTGAAAGGGGTTAGGGCTCCTTGTTAGGTCAGAGTAAACTGAACTGTTAATTAAACAGTTTACTTCACCACAGGAGGCTATACTTCTTCTGTGAAGACAGCACACTGTGTGTTACAAAACTGAGAGGTCACTGCTAGTCAAAATCAGTCAAAATACTTTGGGAGCAACATTGATTAATCTCGATGAAAAGTGAATTTCATATTAAGTTTCGGTGTTCGCAAAAAGAGGATCAGCCTGATAGTCAACGTGCACTTTCACGATTAGGCGAGACATTCTGAATTTTTTGCTCACGAAATCCGGCCCATATCTTCACGCAGTGAGAAACTGTAACTACGTCTTGATTTCAGGGGGTGGTATAGATGGGGTTGAGAGTGATCAGAAACTATGACTCGTTACACAGGTTGTGATCTGACTGCTGGAGTGAATGTTATACCTACTGTTGTTGGCCAAGAAGAGATGAGAACCTGCCGCGATTGACATGACTTATCTTGGGACCTACATGAAAAGCTAGGATTGACATGACGGAATGGGGACTACATGAAAAGACTGGGACTGACATGACTGGAATTGGGACCTACATGTAAAGAGGGGATGACTTGATAGGGACTGGATTCTACATTAAGAGAACAGGGCTGACATGACTGAGTAGGGATGAAAGCAAGGAGACTGACTGAATCGAAAGTGTCCTGAACCCTTTGAATCTAATGATGTATTTCACCTCCACCCCTTCACTTCGACGTACTATTTATTTTACTCATATTCAAGTTAGGAAGTAGGTAAAAGGCCATATTGAATCCATCCAATTCGAAAAGTGTTTCTTGGGCTAAACAGTATCGTATGTAGATGACCGGACTGGAAAGGAGAAAAGGTCATCAGATTGGAGAACTGAGCTATCACCAGTAGCCTTTATCCAACTGAGGGAGGACGTCCCACTGTGAAGAGTTTATTGAAGGCTGTTTCTAACTCAGGTATCCTAATATATACCAAACTTCATGGAAATGGGAAGGATATACAATAGGCCCCCCCAAGGGAGAAATCATACAAGATGCATGCCGATATGTATCTAGTGCGGCTCGGAATTCGTCTTTGACCTTGACATACTTTCACCTATTTCGAACTCGTAGGAGATTTTCATCCCTACTACACACCTGCAAAATTTTGTGATGATATCTTGAGCAGTTGTGAAGTTATCTTGCTAACAGGCAAACAATACTCGTAGGAGATTTTCATCTGTACTACACACCTGTGAAGTTTTGTGATGATATCTTGAACGGATGCGAAGTTATCGTGGTAACAGACACACAGATCTTGACCTACTTTCACCAGTTTCGAACTCGTGGTCGATTTTTTTCCCTACTACACACCTGTGAAATTTTGTGATGATATCTTGAGTGGTTGCGAAGTTATCTTGCTAACAGACACACAGATCAACAGACAATTTGAAAACAATACCAGCTTCGCTATCGCGGCTGGTAAAAATATCTCATTAGATTGAAAGTGGTATAGGAGGTGAGGGAACCTGAAATGGCGTGATCTGAGTGGACAAGATTAGTCTAAAAATTGACATGACAACCTGAATTAACATGACTGGACCTAACTGGGAGGATTGAAAATGAACTGACATGAATGAACCTGGAATGAAATGAATGAACCTAATCTGACGTGACTGGACCTAATCTGACATGAATAGGCCTAATCCAACATGAGACTTAATCTGACATGACTGACTGGACCATATCCATTATGACTGCATCTAATCAGACATGACTTACTGGACCTAATTCAGCATGACTGGACCTAGTACAACATGACTGGACCTAATATGATATGACTGGACATAATTTGATATGACTGGGGCTAATGTGACATGAATGGACCTCATCTGGCATGACAGGACCAAAGCTAACGTGAGTGGACCACAGCTAATATGCTTGGAACAAAGTTGAAATAACTGGACCAAAGCAAATATGACTGGACCTAATGCGACTGAGACTAACATAGCTGGATAGAAAATGATCTGATTGGCCTTTCATTAAACTGGGTGGATTTTGCTTGGTATATGATAACCTTGGTGTAAGTGGGGTGTCGTTTTGCAGTTTATTGTTGTTTTAATAAGACGATTTTATTCAGCTTAATAAAGCACCCTAGCACCCTGATGATGGGGTTAACGAATACCAATCCCAAACCCTCCAGTTTGAAGAATCGCTCCTAAAGTGGGTAAAAAGGCTTGGAGATACCAGGAATATATTATGAACAAGCCCGAATACCTTGATAGATGTGGGGCCATAGGCTATCAAACTTCGCTGAAGTGGATCATCGTATGGAACTTCGCTGGACTGAAGCCCCTGAAATACGAAAATAATAATGGAGATAAGGTGAAGCACCATGTAAGATATAGCTATGGTGATGCACCTCGTGTTTGAAAATCTACAGGGTGTGACTGACTTATCGGGCAGCTCCAATGCTTCAGTAGATTCTCCTGGATTTTAAAAGACGTCACCTGATGAAAAATGGTGAGGGCTTAGTTGACTGCAATGGGTCTGAAATGGCCTGAAATGTCTGATGCTGATAATTAAGCTTTACAGGAAAATGACGAGCTGTATGTAGATAATCGTTCTTTTGCCAGTCAACCGCATTTAGATCATCGGCAAACACGCTCGCATCTTAGCTGAGAGATGAGGGCAGCACCTTTGATGAGAAAGTTGTGTGAGGTAAAATGTCATATGCTACAACTTACATGATTTCGGCTACATACTTTCCCTTTATATGTAGCCAATAATATTTTCTGCCACCGAACTTGAACGACAGTGCCTACATAATGTAAAGACCATTTCTCCTTCCTCGTTTGTTTGTTCTCAGTACAGGTATACGGTTTGTTTACCACAAAATTTTGTTTTTTATTATTTCCCAACCTCTGGAACAAGGAGACTAGGCTATGTTTTAAGTGGTATGGTCATACGAAGAGAACTGGTGCCTAACTATTAAAGAGGTTAAATAAATCAAAAGCGCAAGGGGTGGAAGGCAGAGGGAGTCCAAGAGGAAGGTGGATAGACGGTGTGAGAGCTAAGTAGGGAAGCAGACCTGATATGGCTGTGGTAAAATGGTATATCCCTGTGCAGAGAATGTGTAATTAGAGATTGATTGAGCTAGGATATATTGATCAGAAGCAGAGGGAATGAGACGAACGAAGATAGGAGAGGTGTAAGGATCTTATGAGAGAGGTGTGGTAGTAGGTGTAGCAACTATGATGGAAAGAGCAGACCAAGGTGTTGACCAAGTCTATTCAACCGTCAGCCCACGCGCCATATCCGGCCCATGATTAGTTTTTCATTGGCCCTTTGGCATTTATCTTTTTATGTGCTTAGCGGAAAATGTAAAAGCAAATTATATATGAAATTTTCGTTTCATTCTATGTATAAATGTTTAGACTGAGGAAAAAATGGAGCTAAAATCAATGTATGGCCCATCTATCAATCTGAGTTTCATAATCCTGCCAAACTCTTAAAGTACCTGAATTACCCTGGTGCAGACCAATGCCGGAATGGAGAGAATGGGTGATGACACAATTAAAGAGGGTACATCAGTTGAAAATGCATCTAAGGAGAGAAACGAATATGGAAATCAGTGGGGTAAAAAGATGGAGTGATAAATATCTGAATCAAAGAGGACTGAGCAGCGGGGTGGACAAGGGACGTACATGGAATTCAGCAAATGATCTGATATGGCTTATGGGAAGTTGAGTCGCATTTTGCTTAAGAATTACAAAATAGTAATCCTTTAACTACTAGTCCTCTCCCAGTCGTTTTTTTTTTTTTTGAATGAGAGAGAGAGAGAGATTTTTTATAGTAATAACCATCAAACCATCGATAAGAAAAATTCGCTGCTCTATTTATTCCATTAGTAAATTAAGATCAAAGGTTTCAAAGAAGTGTTTCATTAAAATTGATGAAAACACTGTCAGAGGTGTAATGTAATGGTAATAATATTATGATCTCTTTAACTTCTAAGTTGTAGCAATACTGTAGATTAATGCTGGATTACAGGTACAATGATAGTTACAAACTAGCACTATGGAAAAGATATGGAGACGGAATATTGTCTTCATCTGCCACAGGACTAGCTACTTACAATCAGCTCCTTCTATAGAGAGTTGCGACAACTGACAACTAGGCTCCATATTGCCTTCCACACCTGCTTTCTGTGCTTGCTCTGCCACTTTGCTGTCCCCTGAATTTATATTTCTCTTTAGAAGGCACTGCGTAAAATAAGTTACAAAAGGATGAAACTCGGGGTCATGGTAAGAAGAAAGAACTACAGCTCTGACTACAACAACCAAGGTAAGAAGAAAGAACTACGGCTCCGACTGCAACCATGCTTTTATTGCCCCATCAACAGTGAAAGGGCCGAGGCAAGGGTACTCAGTCCTAGAATGTCCACTCCTTTTTTTTCTCTCTGAGTGGAAGTATGTGAAATAAGCCCAAATCATCCACAGAATTCCCATATGCGCCACATAAGTTTGCACCACCTTTGCCCACTGTACCATCACGCATATAAATATTGTCAGTTTAATTAGCAACGGAACCTCTTAACATGTACCATGACTGTACAGTGGTTGTCTGTCTGTTTGTATGTGTATCTTGTGTATGTATGAGTGCATGTATATATGAATGTATGTATGTATTTCTGTCTGGTGGCTATATAAAACATTAAAAAAGGTAAATGAAATATGGTGTACACTAACATTTCTGGCAGTGATGCTAAATTGAGCACACTGTATTTGTACATGGTATGGCTGTTATTCAGGTATTTTGTGCATAGATGGGCTTCAAATACAGCTGTCGGGCAGAGTTACGCCATCGATTGTATAAATACTCTTCCCCTACTTGGACTTCCTCTTGTCAAAAGAAAATTACCACATGGCAGTTGAAATAGAATATTTGAGCGATCACAGCCATGAAAGACTTATTGATATTACTCTTAATACTTTCTGTTTTCTGTGAAACACTCTTAAACGAATAAAATCGTCTAGCGTTAGCTTTGCTTGAATAAGATAACTGATGTGTCCCGACCATAAGATGAATAAATACAAATCATATATATCTATATATGTACATCCTATCGATACCTAGATAGATATTTTTTAATGTAACAAGGTTGTATACTGAACACTATTTTTGTGTGGTTTACTTCACTGGCAAGTAACCGTACAACCAAATAGATGCTTGTTGGTCATTTGTGCTATTGTACTCCAACTGGATGCGGTCGGGGTTTATTACTTATGAGTGTTTAGCCTAATGCCACTCAGGGAAGCGGGACAAGTGACTCTCCTTAAATATCGGAACTAAGTAGCCCAACCCCATGCCCTTACGCTAATGATGTGGCAGTAAGGGAGTAAAGGATGGCTGGATGGAGCGTGTTATGTGAGGTATAAGATGGCGTGGTGAGTTTCCAATAATTTATTACAAAAACTGCCAATAGCACCTTCCAGCCACTGTGTATGAACGTATATAATGTTTCCCGGCCTCATACTAAAACTCTTGCTACGGTACCGCCACAATCGTTTCGGCAGAGTGATTGTTTACATTATCCCCCTCATTCTCACTCGAAAATTAAGTAAAATTGTTTGTTCTTTCTCCTGCTTTCATATTAACACGTGCTACCTTCACGTGTCATAATGAGCTCCTTCATGCTCACTCGATAACTGAGTAAAGTCGTCTGTTATATTTCCCAGCCACATACTGATGCTCTTGCCACCTCCATCTGTCCTTATTTGATCTCTCATTCTCTCTTAAGAACTGGATATAATAGTAAATCATCTTCCTCGGCCTCATATTAACACTTGCTACTTCACGTGATTTTCTTTTTAGTTGAGATAGTTTATTTTGTCACCATTATGATGATACATCTGCTGGTTCCTCGAAAACCTAGTAAAATGGCATTAGATTGAATGGAGCACTAGAACTGTCCCGACTATGAAAGGGTTAAGTGGGACAGTTGTTATTTTTTTGGGCTCCTGAATCACCACGACTGTGAGTGGGATAATGGTGCCAGTACTAACTCTCAGGCGCCTGCCTATACTATCTTGTTTGGGGGAACAAGAATGAGCTAAGCAGTTTATTATCGAAACTGTCAACACTGTACCTTCTCCAGCCACAAAACACATACCCATATAACAGTATCCTTCTTGGAATCATATTAATAATCTTCCTACTTCCAGATGATATAATTATTTAGTCTAGGGAGCTCTCTCGTTCTGATGGCTTTATTGCTAACAACTATGATTCTGCCGGTATGAAGAGTGCCTCCAATGCTAAATAAAATGACATGAAAACAGCAAAAACAAATAATGACGTCTTTATCTTGGTTGTGGTTGTTTTAAAGTTGCATTCCGTCTGCCATTACATACAGATCGCTGACACTGAATGTAAGCGAATGAAGTCGTTTCTCATTTTTGGAGTGCCTGTCGACTGAAGCAGGCAACAAGGAGGCAAAAAACAAGATACAATGAGGCTTTGTCTTTCCTTCAATAAACAGTATATATTGATCGGAGTCAGACGCAAAGGCTTTTCCTCTCTTCAGTTTGGTAGAATTTTTCAAACCTCTTCCTTAACAATTACTATGCACACTGCATAGTAAAAGCTATCGTACTTTATGTTATTTATATATTTTAAACCCATACAAGAAGCGAATCATAATGACGGGGGGAACACAGGAAGAAGCAGCCTATACATTGGGAAGGGAGGAGTACTTGCTATCAACAGGAAAGGTTAGTTAAAAGTAAAATTATACACATACACTAGAGAACAGTTATTTTAGGCAGGTAATTATGATCAATCTGGGCTTACTATTAGAAAATGGGATATACTGCGACCACCATCTCCCCTCCCCTTCACAGCAAAACGAGCTGGGAGAAGAAAACTTATTGCTCATCAATATTCAATTTTTGCTATCGCCCTATTACTGTAGTATACGACCCTCAACCACCCAGGTTCCCAGTTGTAAGGTTAATGAACAGGAATAAGGCGGAAATACTGCGACCAACAGTGGAACCAACTCTAGAAGAAGGGGAGGGACACACACACACACACACATACACACACACACACACACACACACACACACACACACACACACACACAGAGAGGAGGTGGAAGTGGTGGGTATGGATGGAAGTGGGAGTGATGGTGAGGTGGTGGGTGCAGTAAACAGGTATCGAACGAATTCAGAAATTGCATTAGCACGTTATCATGTCACTTGACATTCATTGTAAAATGAAAATGTTTGGTCATTCTAGTGCACGCCAAATATTCACCTGTCGGTTGTGCTGTTACGAGCAAAAATTCACTGACATTATTCTTCCACCATTGTGTCTTTCCTTCCGTATTTCTCATTCCTCCACAAACATCAGAGGTTGTTCTCCCGTATCTTGCCCTCAGTTGTGTGTGTGTGTGTGTGTGTGTGTGTGTGTGTACTTCATATTCTTACCTAAGAAAAACATTTCATATAACACCTTCCATTGCCACAGCCGACAGGGAGTGTCAGCAAACTATTGATCGTAATAGTATAGTCAACAACAGAAGGCCTGTCGCCTTTCCTGCTCATCCCTCCATAGACCTCAGTAATCGGCTTCGTTATCTGGCCTGAGAGAGAGAGAGAGAGAGAGAGAGAGAGAGAGAGAGAGAGAATTTTATTGATAATGCAAAGTACACATGCAGTTTCTGACACTGAAGCAGTATTTAGAGACGGGTGGTTATTTTCCAGGCATGGTGGTTTGCTCCGTGTGCGTGCAGCTCCCAGCATAAGGTTACTAGTTTATCTTGGCAGGTGTACAGGTTGAAAGTGGAGGCACTGCCATAAGAACTGTTTCCATTCTTTCCTGTATCATTTGGTTTATCAAACCGAGGCCTTGGAACAGAGTATTGTGAGACACGGAGGACGTTTCCTACTATCGTATCTGTAAAATTGAGAGCGTGAAGGTGTAACATATGAGGCTTCCAGCCTGAATGTCATTTATGGGACCTGCAAGTGCAAAAGTGTACCCATGCTCCCAGAATCAGAGTGTCACCTATGGAACCTGTCAGTGGGAAGGTGTATGTAGGCTCCCAATATCCAAATGTTTCTTATGGAACCTGAAAGTGTGAAGGTGTATGCAGTTTTCCAGTATCTAAGAACAGAATGCCTTTTATGGAACCTGTGAGTGTGAAGGTATATGCAGACTCCCAGTATCTGGACATCTTTTATGGAACCTGTGAAAGTGATGGTGTATACAATCCCCAGTTGACTAAGTCACTCAGAGGGAGCATAAATATACACTTAGGCCGTCACTCTCTCTTCTACAGGCACCTTCTGTTATCGTATCACAAAAATTCTGGTGGGTGAGAGTTGGCTGTCATATACCTGTTATTCCAGTCGTAAGCCACAAGCACAACCTCGGTTTGAAGTGTCAGTCCAACAAAGCAAAGAGGTTTGCACGAACCAGAAGTATACCACTCACAGTAGCGGACTGAAGGAGGAAGAGGAGGAGGTGGAGGAGGAGGATAGTTGGATGAACAGCATACATTACTTTACATCCTAGGTGGAGGAGGACGAGGAGGAAGAGGATAATGGTGGACAGTCTGCTGTATGTATAGGCTAATTGGTCCCAATCATCCCCTACAACATAATCCGCATCAGTCGGTTTTCTATAAACTGTATTGTGATCCATCATCGTAAAGAAGGGTAAACAGGGGCATGGGGAAAGCATATACAGTGTCAGACAGTCAGACCGCCCCAAGAATCGACTTTACATTCTCCCACTTACGAACTGGTTGGATTAATTAATGCACCACGGCTCCCTCCCCATTCCCCCATCACACTGTTCATCCAAACGTTCAAACCGAAACTTGTGCCTACAAGTCTGAGTTGCTGAACCAGCAGTTCTAACTAAGCGCGTGCACAGACCCTTGCTGTCGTGGCCCCAGGCTCAGCTGGAGGAGAACACAATGGACTGCAGGCTAAAGTTGCCTTTCTGCAGTTTGCCTTTCTCCTTTCGAGGGATAGGGAAAGGCTGAACCACGTTTATATAACTGAATAGCAAAGCCTTCTTATCCTACCAGTGCCACCACGAGAAGATGTCCCTTTCCAACACCCTGTATAAACTTTAAAAGAAGCCTGTAGGCTAATAGCTAACCCGGAGTCCCTACAAGGCTAATACCAGTAAAGGCTGGGAAACGGAAGGTATTTTGCATTTATCAGTACTTCCTTGCATACATAATACTTAAACAAATATACAGTTTTCACTCTAACGTGGCTTAAAATTGACATCTCTTCATCTTGAATGTTGAGCTGTAACAAAAGAGTAGCATTAGAATATCATTCTAGTAATGAAAAAGTTGCGTGGTAATGATGTAGAGCCGCAGCATTGTCTTTTCAAGGTGCAAAAGGACGATAATCAGGGCCTTATTAAGTGGGACTAACTATTGCTTAAATTTCCCCTTGTACTAAATAAATTCGTCCTTCAGTGCGCCATTTCATGAGGAAG